>CAJRSG010002840.1:0-10813 GCA_907169655.1 Acomys percivali | reverse complement strand
TAGGACAAAGTGATTGGGAGATAAGATACATAAGCCGAAATTCCCAGACACCTAGCTGTTAACATGCAAACTTTAAAATACCCTTTGGGGACTGGAGAGATGATGGCTCAGCAATTAAGAGGATTGGCTACTCTTCCAGGGGACTTGAGTTCAACTCCCAGCACCCACAACCATCTGGGACTCCAGTTCCAGGGGACAGAAGCCCTCTTCTGGCCCCTAAAGGCATAGACACCAAGTGGTTCACAGACAAGCATGCAGACAAAACATCTGCACACACAAAATATAAAATAAGTAAGAAATAATTCTTGGGATAAAATAGACATCGCAAAAGCACAATTACCAGATTATTATTTATTATAAACAAAATTACAAGGAAGATGTCACTTTTACAAGTATATGGAATGCAGTCAAAATTGCTTAGAGGGTTAATTCATTGCTTTATCAGCTTTTTCTTAGCATTAATCAAAATTAAAAATAAATGAATAAATTCATATCCAATCTAGAAATTAATACTAATAACACAATGGAAGCAAGAAATTCTTTTAAAATAAAAGCAGAAATTAACTGATTAGAGTGTACTATTTTGTAACATGACATTTTAATATTACCTGATAACTTCTGGAGAATTAATAAAACAAATACTTTTATAGCTAGTTTAATAAAGAAACTAGAGGAAATACAAGTAGCACATTGGGAGTAGGAAGGGAGACATGCCCTGTGCACAGAGCAGTATTTTTAGTGTAATATAAAAGCCAGTTCAAAGAGCTGAGATCACAAAGAAGCTGATCATTCTTTCAGGAGAATGTGAGTTACCAAGTTGGGCTAAGAAGTTACTTCAGAATTGAAAAGAACCCAGGTCCAGATAGTTCTTTCAAAATTTCAAGGAACAGATAATCCCCAGCTATGTAAGCCTTTCAAGAGCATGGGAAAAGATGCAGAGCTTTCCAATTCACATTACAAAGCTCGCATAACCCTCATACCAAACCCAGTCCAAGGGAAGACAGAACCAAGAATTGCAGGCAGCCCTACTCCAGTCACAGCACGGACACTTACTAAACACTAAAACCCACACTGAAGGACTTGTCCATCTGGGTAAACAGCCTTAAGTTCTACAATCTAAAGATGCCTTATTTGAGAATCTATCAATATAATCATTATATCAAAAGCAGGAAGAGATAACCATTTTATGCCAAAATAATCTATAATAAAATTCAATGGGCATTTCCATGTTCTAAATGATTATTAAATCATGTTTAATACGATAAGGGAGAACCAATTTCAGTCATCACCTCACACCAAGTATTAACCACCTGGCCTTTTAAAAAATATTCTTGCTATCTCTTGTCTTTTTTCTTCTCTTGCTTTATTCATGGCATACATTCATTCTGATGTTTTGGTTGTTGGGGCTGGAAAGGTGGTTCAGTCATTAAGAACACTTGTTCTTCCAGAGGATCTGAGTTTGGTTCCTAGCACACATTCTAAGCAGTTAACAACAACCTGTAACTCTACCTCCAGGTGGTCCAACGCCCTCTACTGGCCATCAAGAGTGTCTGCATGTACTCATGAAAACACACACACATACACACACACACACACACACACACACACACACACACACCAAGTCCTGCTTCTGTCAGTCTACAGAACAGCATGGGTTTACTACAATTCTGTTTTTATTCTCAGGAGGAACAATCCAACACAAGTCTGTCCAAGTTCCGCAAGCTCCAGCACGAGTTGGAGGAAGCCGAGGAGCGGGCGGACATCGCTGAGTCCCAGGTCAACAAGCTGCGGGTGAAGAGCCGCGAGGTCCACACCAAAGTCATAAGCGAAGAGTGAGGAGCAAGGCCTGCTGCTGTGCACTGACTGAAAAGGGCCACAAAATGTGCAGCCTTTGTCGTGTCCCCGTGGGATTCTCTTCCGACCTACTGCAAGGAAATAAAGAACCCAACTTTCCTTTGCAAGTCACATCCTTAGGCTGGCCCTGTCTTTTGTCACCTTCCTAAAGCAGTGTCAAAGTTAGAAAAATCTCTCAGTAATAGTCACATCCCACCGCTACTAAGAAATGTGCCCATATTCACATGTGTCTTTGGTTTATTGAGATACTTTAAGTTGATAAAGGTGTCACCAAGGAAGTCTCTTCTGATGAACAAAACTCTGGAGGTCACTTCTACTTCCTCCCAGTTGTTCCTGGTATTATCAACCGTGGGGAAGCATCTACTTCCCATAACATAAACCCAATTTTCACGTCTAGACAAAGAATGGGTCTGAGTATATTTCTACAGAGAGAATTCACACTAGCCATGTCATTAATTCTCCACATTTAATTACCGCATGAAGAAAACTAACACCAAGTATTCTTCATTAGCTCATGAAAACTCTCTCTAACACTAACACCAATGCCATCAATACTCCCACAGTGTGCGCATCGGGCCGCCCGCGTCATCAGATGGAAATAACTCCTTTTCTTGTGAAAGCTGTAGGATGCCTATCAAAAACTGGACACATAGAAAACATTTTTTCACATTCTTTATAGCCTTCTCTACACTCGCATGAAGAGCCTGAAGTCAGTGACTAAAAGATCAGACCAGGAATCTCAAAGCACTTTATTCAAATGCGTGTAAAAAATAGACACAGCAGTTATCTAGATTGAGACATTTTCCTAGAAGAACAACAGTTTAAAGCCGGAGACGGCTTTGATGCACAGCCCAAAATACAGCCTTCCTAGACAGTACCCTGTAAAAGCTAAATGCTAACTTCCTATCTAAGCCAAAAGAAAAGTGTCTTGGCTTGAGTGGCAAGTCTGAGACTGACTTCAGCCAGACATGTGGAGGCAGCTTCACAGGTAAGCCCGCTCACACTGGTCTTAGGAAGGGCACGGGATTGCTCTTCGTATTGTCCTGGCCTACCTTTCATTTTTCTCCCCTACATGACCCGTCAACACTTGGTATCATATAACTCAGTAGTAACAACAACAACAACAATAACAACAACAACCCAAGACCTTGCATTCTCCTCTCTCTGCCAAGTTTTTTTTTCCAGAGTAGAACCAAAGTCCATCTAAAAATTCCATCAAATTCTATTCAAAGAATCATGAACCCATTCGCTCTGAGAACCATTAGTCAGATTTTACAGGCACCCAATAAAGAGACAGATACATAAGAAGCTAAGTGATGTACCTGAGGAGCAAAGCAGCGAAAAGTTGGCTAGGAAATCTCCTGGTGGATGCACAGGCCTTCAGGACCCTCCTTTAATCCACCCTAGGTAGAATGTCAGCCTCAAGTGTGCTGGGCTACAGACCAATTGCCCAGGGTCTAAGCTGCTGTGGGACTTGTGGGACTCTCCTCTATTCTTTGAGCTTGGTTGCTTTGTTACGGGGGGAAAAAAAAAGAGGAATGTGGCTCACATAATCCCTTGCAGTAATGAAATCATATGACCATCCCAACATGCATCTCTAGAGATCTACTTTCACATGGCAACTTGTTTTCACCACATCAGTGGAAGAGAGGTGGGTGCAAAACAAGACCCTGGGGGGCTCAGCCTCAGTTGTGCAATGTTAGTGGTGAGAGGGATGCAAGGCCACTCAGACAGCGAAACAAACACAAGTTCAAATGGGGAACAATGTTCAGGTGTGGTTTGTTAGTGAAAATTTAAATATATATCACCATAGCTGCCGGAGAAGTTGAAGTCCCTGGCATTTCCAGACAGAGATCCCATTTTTAATATTTCCTCTCATCCGTTTCCATAGGGAAAAAGAGTTTCATAAGCAACTTGATTTTTTTAAATGAGAGAATGTGTGTGTGGCTAGGCAACAGTTTTGGGGGTAAGTCTGAAATGGAAGGGGATGGTTTGGCAGTGAGTCAGAGGTGACTGACTGGAGGAAACAAAAGCAGCTGTCTTTCTTTGGCTGTTCTTCATGAACTAGCATTTTAAAATTAAGCTTTAAACCATCCTTCAAAAAGGACAATGAGAATAGAAGAAGAAGAAGAAGAAGAAGAAGAAGAAGAAGAAGAAGAAGAAGAAGAAGAAGAAGAAGAAGAAGAAGAAAAGAATCCATCTTCTCAGGAGGAAGCAGCAGTGTTTGACACTGGGCTAAGAAGAAGAAAGTTTCTTCCGTGGTTTAATATCGCAATTGTGTGGCAGCTGACGAGCCTTCCCTCAGTGAAACAGAACACTCCAGGCAACAAAGTCCAGGGATTCCCAGAACTCAGCAGTCTTTGAAACAACACCTTACATTATTCCAAGGGCGGATCGTTTTCCTATCACCAACAACTCAAATTATTTATAGGAGATTGATTCATATACTTAACCCAATGTGAGAGGGGATATTTCTAATTATATCCAAACATCTTTAATATGAAGGGAATTAGGCTTGGAGACCTTCATTGCCAAAAACACGTTTTGCCAAATATGTTTTAAGAAAGAGGAGGAGGTTACGTGTTTTCCATATTTGATCCTATAAAAGTACCCTTGGAATGGGAATGACTTGTCTTTCCTCATAAAGCTTCAAGGTAAGAGTGTGTGAGGACAGGGCTCCGCGTGGCCGGGAAGGGATGCCTGGCTGCTGGTGTGCATGCCACACATCCTGGCTCCAGCTGCCCCTGGCAGACCTTGCTGTGAAGCACCAGCTTAGTCTGTAGCTATTGTAATTAGATGTTGTGGTCTTCCCCGTCATTTCCTGCTTTCCTTAGATAAGAACTGTGCTCTTCTTGGGAGTCACTAGCATTTAATCAGAAGGCATTTGCTTTTTTTTGTTTTGTTTTGTTTTGTTTTTAATTACAGTTCTGACCCACTGCCGAGGTTGCATCAGTAAAGGTAAGGTCTTTTTCTCCCCTTTCTTCTTTCTGAGTGCAAGGAATCTTCTTTAGCCTTTGGAAAGTGTCTGTTGGGGTTGAAAAATGAAAAGCGTTTCAGTGTCATGGCTGATGATGTTTCTTTTGAAAAACTCTGAGGGGGCTTCGGAAACTAGGTCTCATTAATGCAGACCCTTTGCAGCATATGAAATGCATCCTCAGAGGCTTGGGAGCTTTGTGCACGAGGACTTCCTATATCTAGCTTTGTAATTTGTCTTCTAAGTGATTACAACATGCAATGTAACACAGTTTGCTCACTTAAAAAAAGGCAAGCATAAGCATTCTATGGCACAGCTCTTAGCACTAATTAATAGGAACTGTACGGTGATGTCTAAACAGGTAGATAGGATGTATCAACCCTTACCTTAACAAAATGTAAATCTACACGTTGTCTAATAATCTGGCAAAATAAAGTTCTAAACGGTTTCAGGAAGACGAAGTACTTTAATTTTTGATATCAGTTATCACAATTTGAATAGAGAAATGGGAAAGAGCAGACCCAATGGAGCGCTCTCAGAAAAGATCTCTTTTAGAATTCCAATAAAGATTATATATGATGATTACCCACAGAGTTCATGAATGGTAAGAAGGAGATATTAAAGGGAAAAGTTAAAGGAAATATTTAAAATAATATGAGTAACAGAGCAAGAAAACATAACAAAGTTTGTCAACATATTCTGATAGAGGGATAAGATAAATGGTCCATAATAAAATGTCATTTAAACAAAATAGTGCCAAACCAAGTTTTTCATATTTCTGCTTTCTGTTCTAGTGCACAATCTTTGTAACTGCTGAGTCTGTGGGGGGGCGGGGGAACAACAGCAATAAAGACCCTCTTAACATACAAAAGAGTTTCTAAAACTTTAGCCACATATCCTGATTGTTCTTTTTAGCAAGACAAGCCAGCTCTGAGCCTTTCTCTGCATCCAGCATGTGTTCTCAGAGGTGTGAAAGATGCCAGAGAGAGAAAGACTCCCTGCTGCAAGGTGCTGGAAATGCAACAAGAAAGAAAGAAAGAAAGAAAGAAAGAAAGAAAGAAAGAAAGAAAGAAAGAAAGAAAGAAAGAAAGAAAGAAAGAAAACATCAAGAGCCAGGGAACAGCTTAACATTTTTCTTTGCTTTATATTTTGTATGAACCAATGGTGGGAAGCTTCTAGAGGTTAACACACATAACAGATGAGGTGCAGGAAGCAGTAGACATCTCTCACAGTAGGTGAGCCACAAGCAGCTACTTTCCGAAGGCTTGATTAAGTAAGTACTTGTCAGCACTGGCAATGAACAAGGACTCTGACATTTCAACCGCTCCCCAGCCAGGGAGACGGTAGACTTGGTGCAATGCGTTCACCCAACTGTCAGGGATAGTGGAAAAAAAAAATTGCTTGTGATTCTAATAGCCCAGTTTTAAAATTTCTACCATTTCTTCCTCTGCCAAGCAGGCTCTCCCACTGGGCTGCCACCAATAGCCTGCAGCCATGAGTTCCGACGCCGAGATGGCCGTTTTCGGCGAGGCTGCTCCTTATCTCCGGAAGTCTGAAAAGGAGCGAATCGAGGCCCAGAACAAGCCTTTTGATGCCAAGTCATCCGTGTTTGTGGTGGATGCTAAGGAGTCTTTTGTGAAAGCAACGGTGCAGAGCAGGGAAGGGGGGAAGGTGACAGCCAAGACCGAAGGTGGAACTGTGAGTATAAAACATCAGGAGCTGGTGATACCACACCACTGGGGCTAGTTTGACTGACACTTGTTCCTAATCTAATATCTCTTGTTTATGGACAGACTGTAACAGTAAAAGATGATCAAGTCTTCCCCATGAACCCTCCCAAGTACGACAAGATCGAGGACATGGCCATGATGACGCACCTGCACGAGCCCGCTGTGCTGTACAACCTCAAAGAGCGTTACGCAGCCTGGATGATCTATGTGAGTTCTCTCTCGAGGCCTTCTGCTCAAGGCAGTAGTTAATAGGTTTCCCCCCTTTTAAAAAATTACACAATGAATGTCCCACCCAATAATTATGCCCCCTCTTTTGATGCAGACCTACTCGGGCCTGTTCTGCGTCACCGTCAACCCCTACAAGTGGCTGCCGGTGTACAACGCAGAGGTGGTGGCGGCTTACCGAGGCAAAAAGCGCCAGGAGGCCCCGCCCCACATCTTCTCCATCTCTGACAACGCCTACCAGTTCATGCTGACGGGTGAGTGACTCAAATGGTTTTCATATGAACTGTTTGCTGTTCACGATGTTCTAATTGTTCACAAAAGGTGTCAAAAGCAGAGAGGGGAAGGCACTATCAAGGGACTAAACTCGGGGGTTCTGACACATTACCTCTGCAGAGCTTGCAACTCCATCGTGCCAACCAGTGTCTTTTTCCTTGGAAGGAGAAGTGTGCTTTACTTTGTGTGTTTAAATAATGAGAAAAAAAAGATAGCTGAGGGACACATCGCTTGATTAGAAGTGCATATCACCCCCTAGACACTCAGTTTCTTGTTGCTTGTACTAGATATTTTAGAACTACTATCATTTTAAAAGTCATCAGAGTGCATTCTTGATGGTGGCTTCTCCTTAGAGAAGATGGTGTTTGGGGTCCCTCATGCTATAACCAGAAGTTTTCACCCCACAAGGATTCACTTTGAGACATGCCTACTTGATTATTTAACAACTGGGGAGAGGCCATTCATGGGGGTGCAATCTGGGGCCCACAGGACAAGGATATGTTTTCTTTGTGAGGTTAATTCACCCATTTAGAAATAAAATCTTAGCCTTGGCTTGAACATCACCATTCTAACCTCTAAGGCCAGGGCACATTATGCATCTCTAGCAGTAGCTGTTAACCAGTGGTTCTGAAATCTACAGATGGCCATGGCAGGAGGGGCCATTCTTCTCTGTGGTGATGTAGTTATGACAGCGTTTTATGGCTTCCTTTCTTAACTTGAAAGACTAGAGAATAAATCCCATCTATAACTTTACAATAATACAGTGAAAAAAATTCAATGGGAAATAGGACACTTGGAGAGTCAAGAGCAATTTATGTGACTAATACATGTGCTGACTATACACTGCTTCTCTTCCAGATCGGGAGAACCAGTCTATTTTGATCACGTATGTATATCTATTCTGAAACTTACTGGTGTTTTACTCCCACTGGGAAAAGGATAAACCCAAAGGAGAAACTAGGTATTACTAAAAGAAATGGCAAGATCAGTGAGGAACTAGGAACTGTTTCAGCCTCATTGTAGGAAGTAAATTGAGTCCAGATGTAAAACGATGATGTTGCAATTTATCCTGCTGGCCAGTGTGGCCTTGAGAGTGCCAGGTGGCATTCCCAGAAGCACATAGCCTAAAGAAGGTAAAACTTATCGGGATAGCATTACATGTTCTTTGGGGCCTACTTAGGGAACTTCTAAGCCCTGTGAGATTTGACTGGAGTCTTATCTGTAGTCTAAGGCAGCCAAGGGGTACACATCACCCCAGGCTTCTTTCTCTTTCCTTTCACTACATAGCCGATGAGTGGCTGCTTGGTGAACTCCTCAAGAACAGGTCTCAGCACCTCCAAAAGAGCCAGCCACATCTTTTTGTTGTTGGGGTTTCTTGTTTTGTTTTTTTCTTTTTCGAGGTAGGCTTTCTCTGTGTAGCCTTGGCTATCCCAGACTCACTTTGTAGACCAGGCTGGGCTTAAACTTACAGAGATCTGCCTGCCTCTGTCTCCCAGAGTGCTGGGATTACAGACATGCACCCCTGCACCCAGCCAAGCCTACAAAAATCCATGCACCCAAACCACGTGTTAATGAGTAATAAATGAGGTTTCCCCTACTTGTCAATGCAGCCTAAGAGAAGCAAGGAGAGTTGTCTGTAGACTGAAAAGAGTAACCTAATCAGCAACAACAAAGAGATGTAAAGACAGATGCACGAGAGAGTAAATAATTGGCAGAAATAGTTTCACTGGCCACAAAGATTAATCTTCCACATGTTGTTCTTTGTTGGACAGCGGAGAATCCGGGGCCGGGAAGACTGTGAACACAAAGCGTGTCATCCAGTACTTTGCAACAATTGCAGTCACTGGAGAGAAGAAGAAGGAGGAGGCGCCTTCTGGCAAGATGCAGGTGGGTCGATTGTCACAGTCAGAGTCCAGTCTCTTCTGGGGGCTCCCAGGCAAGAAAGCCCTGAGCCTGACAAGCAAGGACTTCTGTTTCCCTCACAGGGGACCCTGGAAGATCAGATCATCAGTGCCAACCCCCTGCTGGAGGCCTTTGGGAACGCCAAGACCGTGAGGAATGACAACTCCTCTCGCTTTGTGAGTCTTTTCATCTTCTCTGCCCTCAGTTGGAAACTGGAAGCACCAAATTCACTCCTCTGTGAGCTTCAAGCTTTGAAGCTAACATCATCTTTTCCCCTTCCAAGGGTAAATTTATCAGGATCCACTTTGGTACCACAGGGAAGCTGGCTTCTGCGGATATTGAGACATGTGAGTAACTGGACCTTCTAACTAAAATCCAAGAATAACAAATGAGGGTCTGGAGGAACATTTTGCAGCTCCTGCTCAGTGGGGAGCCTAGGAAACATCTCTGCTGCCAAACAGGCTTGCTGCAAGTGCCAGCCCGAGGCAAAGCCCACAGCACGCTTTACTTACCCAGGCATGAGCTAATGATTCTGTAGGAAGTGCCAAGCATTCTTGGACTCGTTTGAAGTACCCTGGCTCAGAACACTTTCAAAATATTAAAACAACAACAACAACAACAACAACAACAACAAAGTAACACTGGGATATTTGAGTTGTCTCTGGGTTCTAAGTATGGGATCCTTTCTTTTCTGAGCCCTGGTAACTATTTCCCATGGTTTGAGTGCTAGGTGACTCCATGAAGGTGCAGGTTCAAGACTAGATTATATTCCAAATGTGAAGGATCTTTTCTATAAGTACTGAGCAATTCCTTTAGCCAAGTACATTTTACCTTCATTCGAGACATGATCAGAGAAAGCTCAGTGTTTGTAGAGATGGAGCAGGTGGCACCTTAGGAACACTGAGCTGTGATCTCAAGGTGTCATAATAAGACTTAGCTGATGATCTGAAGTTCTAAAATCACTTCAAGACACTTGATGATCCTCTCCGCGTATGATGTCTATTCCCCATTACAGATCTTCTGGAGAAGTCTAGGGTCACTTTCCAGCTAAAAGCTGAAAGGAGTTACCATATCTTTTATCAGATCATGTCTAACAAGAAGCCAGATCTCATTGGTAAGAACCTTACATTCATAGATCGGAGTTAGTGTTTGTATTAACAGTTTCTAATACTAAACACATACCCTGAATCCTATGTGCCCAGAAATGCTCCTGATCACCACCAACCCATATGACTATGCCTTTGTCAGTCAAGGAGAGATCACAGTGCCCAGCATTGATGACCAAGAGGAGTTGATGGCCACGGATGTAAGTCACAATATTATGTGTGAGCATGACAGCAATAGCCTAGTTAGGGCAAACTATAAATTCTGCCGAATAAGTATTGTCTTCTGCCCTCACACTTATCCTCTTGTGTCTCCTCATAGAGTGCCATTGATATTCTGGGCTTCACTTCCGATGAAAGAGTCTCCATCTATAAGCTGACGGGGGCCGTGATGCATTATGGGAACATGAAGTTCAAGCAGAAGCAGCGTGAGGAGCAAGCTGAGCCAGATGGCACCGAAGGTACCAAACTCAAACAGCCAAAGCGGACAAAACTCTCGATACAAGTTTACAGGGAGAATATAGTCCAAACTCATGTCTCCTTCATAGCCAAGCTTCTGGTGCGCATACACAAATTTATCCACAAATAGAAAGTACAAAGCAAGTCTAAGCATCCTGCTTCTGTGTGTCATGGGGCCGGAAGAGGTAATGTTGGGAACCTAAATTATGTTCCTACAGTTGCTGACAAGGCCGCCTACCTCCAGAATCTGAACTCTGCTGACCTGCTCAAAGCCCTCTGCTACCCCAGGGTCA
>CAJRSG010002804.1:0-22703 GCA_907169655.1 Acomys percivali | reverse complement strand
AGAAGGAGAAGGAGAAGGAGAAGGAGAAGGAGAAGGAGAAGGAGAAGAAGAAAAAAAGCCTTCCCCGACTACTGGGGGCTCATGCCAACACGTATGACAACTTCCTCACCCTCCACTGAGAGGTTGACTCTGAGCTCTGAATGACAAATCTAAGCCCCCCCCCCCCCGCCCCGAAATATTGGCCATGCTTCCTGGAAGTAATGAGAACTGTTTTGCTTCCAAGCTGTTCGCTTAACAGCATGCTGAAGGCATTCAGATTGTATTGCCCTCAGAAGATCCTTATGGCTGCACTGGAGACAAGGAAGAGGGGACCAGTCATCTTAATGCAAGTCTGGCCTGTAATTTTACGCCCCGCCCCCTCCGCCCGGAGCGGGCACTAAAAGGATGTTCTAATTACCTAAAGCGGAAGGCCCTGGTGCAAACCAAGAAGCTGTCAGGTAGCAGGGGGTCTGATAGACCCACTGAAGGGACTCTGGAAACGAAGGCTACTTGGGCTTGACAGCGAAAATTACAGAGGGCAGTCACAAAAAGTCAAGGAAAACGTCACTGTTTTCCTCCCACTGTCGGGTGCAGCCAAGCATATGGGAAGCTTTTCACTAGCCAAAGGGGAAAGAGAAGGAAAGGAAGGAGTCCACCCCACCAGAGCCGCCTTCCTGTGAAGCAAAAGCATGTCTTTTCTTTCTTTGTCTGTCTTTCTTCTTCAGATGTTTAATAAAACAAAAGCCTGTTAAAGACACACCTTTGCAAACTTCGGGAGAGGAGTCGTCCTTAAAAGCCCTGGTACCCAGAGAAAATTTATTCTCAATGATAGGTAACTTTGGGCTTAAAATGCCTCTGGGCCTCTCTGGAAAAGTCAGATTTTTCCCTTAGCTTCAGAGCTAAAGAATGCTTCGATGGTCAGACCGACAGGAGCTGAAGACACTTGCCTCACTAACTCATCTCTTGCCCATTGGGAAATTGGGCCAATTTTCTCTTCTGGACTGCGTATGTCTGCATGCGGCTGGGTGTGTGTGCGTGCGCGCGTGCGTGTGTGCTTGCGTGCCCATGCGTGTGTTTCTGGCACACTTACTTGGGTGGCTGATGGAAGATAAAGCAGAGAATGAAAGAAAAGGCTGAGAGCCTTGAGGCGTCTCCTGACTTTTTCCCCTCAGCACCTTGATGACACTTTCTGAACCTCACAAGCAAGAGGCATCTGACATTATATCACATGCGCTTCTTCACTTGTGCTGACAAACGGTTGCTCTCATTTGCTAACCTTGTTGCCTCCTCCCCATCGTCTTCATCCTTTCAGATACTGTGATGCTCCGATTTTTTTTTTTTTTTCTCCAGCGATTCTTCTTCGTATCCTACAGAGTGAAGTAGTTTCTTGCTACCACCTGCCTCGGCATTTTTTGAAAGTTGTATCTCAGCGGTAGTGGCCAGAAACACTGAGGCATACGCAAAGAAAAGCCTGACCAAGGGCAGAAACTGGGAACTGTCCCTCGGCAGGCATCCTTCAACATGCTGGATGCTTGTAGCACTCTATGGAGGAAGAGGAGTGGAGAGCCAGCTGTCCATGCTGGTGCAGTGACTGCTTTGTCAGATTCCAACACACACACCCGCCCCTCCCTCAGTACCTCAGCCCCTTCCTCAGTTAATGTCAACTGTGTTCATGAGATGAGCACTTCTAGCTCTATGGAAGTTATTCGGCCTGCCAGCTTTGAGGGCCAGGCTTGTTCCAAGCATTCCTGATTGCTTTCATAGTTGGGTTTTCATTTTCCCTCTGAAATACATGACAAAAAAAATCTTTCCCTTTGAAGTTCATCCTAGAGGTGTCCTGCTTTGTTAATAAAATAAAGATTAGCTTGGACTGGAGATGTACATACTGGGTGTGGTGGTACGTGCCTATAATCCCAGTGCTTGAGAGGTAAAGACACATGGATCAGAAGTTCAAGGTCATCCCCCATTACAGAGAGAGCAAGGCCAGACTGCGGTGTATGAGACAGTCTAAAAAGGGGGTGCTGGTTAACTTCGCCTCTATGCCTTGCTTCCTAAAGGAGACCTACCAAAAGGCAACTGCGTTGTCAGGCTCCCTTTTCCAGGGCATTAAAAAGTTAATAAGTAACCCCAGGCTGGCACTGTACTTTGTAGGATCTGGTATGTAAAGCCAGTTTCATATTGACTCATTGATAAGTGCAGGTTCAATTCACTCTGAGTAAAGCAGCTTCTGAGGGAGAAAAAAATGGTGTTATTCAGTGGTGAGAATCAGCCAGATTGAATTAGTGCAATGAATAAATGACATTTTTTTTTTCAAAATTGCTTTTCACGTCCTGGGAATGATAATGTGGCTGATACCAACAAGGAGTGTATTACACCTCTGGTTTGTGTCAGACATTATTCTAAATGGTTTGTATAGATGCTTTCTCATGTAATTTGCTGATGGCTAAGTTAGGAGAGGTGGCTAAAAAGAAAGTGTGGAGTGGATGGACTCCTCAAATGTATTCTGGTAAATCAAGGCTGCCATGCTCCTGGAATACAAGGGTTACAAGTCCGTGTGCCCCTAACTCAGCACGTTCACACAGGAGTGGAGAGTGGTAAGTGTGAGACCGGTGGGACCCAGAAGACTGCAGGAATGTCAGAGTTCAAACTTTGGCTGAAAAACCATCACGTTTTCTCCAAGGCTATGACCTCTTCTTCAATATATCCTAGAAACAACATGTGTTACCTCTTTTCCTTTCTGAAATACTGGACCAACCGAAGGAGATACTTTTCTGAAAATTACTGTGCCTCTGCCTTCCTCCCCTCCAGCTCCTGCCCCTTTGATCCCTGGTACTCATTGGCATGAACACACACAAACAGATTTACCACAAGATTTATCACCTATTGTGGGGAGGCCCAGCAGAGAATTCCTGTGTGGGAACCAAATGGACACCCTGCTCAGCCCTCTGACTAGGGACTGGTTCCCTTCTGTGAGATCCTTTACCTCCAAGCCCACAGATTCCCCCACCCAACCCCCCATCCCCCTCCCCAGGCAACTTAATTATGCTACCTTGCTGGGCATAGTTTTCTTTTGGGGCTTTTACCTTATTGCTCCTTGGAAACCGATAACAGAGGATCAAATGTCTATGCTTGATGACACAAAATCTTTAACCTGGCGTGGATTTGAGCAGCTAAAGGCCTTGTCCATCACCACCATGGCTAGGTGGCCTCACCATTTCCCAACATGTTATTTTTCAAAAGAACTTAAGGCCCCTGTGAATCTTAGAGAAACTGTATCTTTTCTATGACCCGGGATCCTTACTGAAAAGCCAAGGGCTCCCATTTCCTCTTACTTGTAGCCCTTGCTTGATTTGATTTTTCTCCCCAGCTGTTGGAAGAAGGAAAGTCCTGGTGTGTTATAGCCAATGAAAGACTTGAGGAGCAGGGATGGGGAAGATGTAGATGATCTCCGTAGCTAGAGTCCAGTGCAGTGTAATCTCACAGCCACTGGACGCAACTCAGAGTTTAGAAACATCCATGTATATATGCTATCCAAATGCCATAGGAGAGATGGCTAATTTTTAATGCCCAAGTATTCATTGAGGGGTAAGGATTACTTAGTCCACATTCATCCCCTCTCTGTGAACTTTAAAAGGATTTATGATTTATTTTTAATACATTTATTAGATTCTTATATCTCACTCCTTGTATGTTTATTTAAGCTTGAAATGTTCTTAGATTATATACAGAACACTAACCATTCCCTTAATATAAGGCATTTATTGTTATGTCTATATACCTGATAAACTATATGCTTTTATATAGTCTTGATAATCTGTGGAACCTAGACTGAGAAGAAGAAGACAATAGAATGGTTTAAACTTTTAGAGAAGAAACCGAGAGCCTATTCTGTATGTGATAGCATTTCCACAGAGTTGTACTGTGAATAAAATGTACAATCCGAGGCACTTGCTGTTCCTAACTTGTGATTTGGTACAATTGTCCTGACTTCACTCATTCTTCCCATAGACATTTATAAAAAACAAGCAAACAAATGAAGTCAACTTTTATTAGGGACCAAAAAATACACTGTATTCTTTAAATATCTCATGTAAGCTTCAAAATGAAGACACTAACGGGAAATCTATTTTTCTCCTCTTATCCGTCTGTTTTTCACAGCCTGTACAGACTGTGGTCTCTAACGTTCAAGTCAGTTCTGAGACTTCCTGGAGTTGCCCCAGATTCCTCAAATTAAGCCTGACAGAGCCGGATCCTCACTAGACACTCACTTGGCAGCTCTTTGGGTTGCCCGGGATTGCCTGATTGGTACAGACTGAGACTCCACCATCTCTGCTCGGGCTTCAGACTTTTATGGAATTGGCCAGAACATGTAAGGAAACTTGTGTTTCCTGGTTTATTATAAAAGGGTGAAACGAGGGGACAAGGTCTGAGAAGGTCCCGAGGGCAGGGGTTTTTGTTCACATGGACTTAGAGTGTATTGCTCTCCCAAGACACAAACGCGTTCAGCAACTTATAAGCTCCCTTAGCCCCGCTGGTGAGGATCCCTACGGGGTGTTAAGTACATGAAAATGGTTGATTATACTACTGACTATTTCCAACTAGAGTTCTCACCCTGTCTCCAGAGTTTGAGGCTGTGGCTGAATGTTCCAAACCTAAGTGTTCATGGTGTGTCTTCATGAACCTCTACCCAATCCACCGGAGGTGGAAGTGACAATCATCTTATTAAATGCATAAAGATGCTCCAATCTCCAGCAGATTCCAGGATTCTTAGGAGCTCTTGTGTTAGGAACTGGCAACAGAGACCAAATAATATAACGAAATCCATCCATATTATTACCCATAGCACTCGGGAAATTGTATGAATATTTGAACCCTGTGTGTGGAGTGAAGAAAAGACTCAGCATATATTTTTTCTTATTATTTCACAAGTTATAAATTTTCATTTATAGATTTCACATTTTATAAAACACTGAGGCCCAGAATTAAGGCGGTCATTCTGCTCCTGGGGGCCATGCAGACAAAGCCAGTCCAGGAAAAGATGAAAGCCCAATGCTAAAAGGATAGGAACAAGTCTGTGTTGAAGAAATTGTTAGCTCTCACTAAGTCAGGTAAGACAAGAGAGTTAAAAAAAAAAAAAGACAACCTCTTTTTCTAGAAATTCTAAACCAAAGAACAGTAACAACAGCAATAAAATGAAAACAGCATTCTGAAAATCAACTCATACAAGATGAAGATAGATTGTGTTGTTGGAATTAAGGAATTATATATGAGAAGTGAATTAAAAGAATGTTTTATCTATAAAACATTCTCCCTCTCTTGCCTTTTATTGCACATGAAATAATAAAGAGGGGAAGTTGAAGCCATTTTTCTGTTAAGATTCTTTATTCTTAATGTGTACAATGAAAATTTTTAAAATTTCTGTTTGGTATGATATAAGACTTTCTCCAACAAGGAAAATAAATTATTATTTAAATAAAAAAGGGGGAAGGAAAAGAATAATTACAGAAAGGTCTAAGTGACTATCCAAAAGCATTTGGATGGGTATGGAAATTGTCTTCTGGTGCTTTCATGGGTATTTTATTCCAGATGAGACGCTTGGGTAGGAAAATCAGGAACACATTCAAGCTTCCAGTCCCACAAGCCTCACAAGGCTACACAAAGAACGTCCATAACCCAAGGCAGAAAGATTTACAGTGGCAGACCTCCACTGTAGGTTTGAGCAATAGTTTACATACTATAAAATTTGCTTGATGCACACATATAATTTAAAAATTCCTAGTAAATCTATAAACTATAAACTATTCTACAGCTGACTTTTAGAACATTCTCAAATTCTAATCAAAAATGCCCTTGTGCCCATTTGTAGTCAATCCATACCCATATCCTAGATCCTAGGCTAGATTAGCACTTTCTAGAAATTCACCTGAGTGGAATATGTGACATGAAGTCTTTTGAACCTGAGTTCCTTTATTTTGTATAGTATTTATTGGTTCATCAGTGTTTCCCTAAGGTTGTAATTTGCAGTCTTTTACTAATTTATAATACTGATCATTTTTTAACCATTCATATATGTCAATGGCCTTAAATCATTTGGCTTGTTTTTAAACTACCAGGCTGTCATCTCATTACTATAGAACAGAAACAATGCTTTTGGATTTTAGGAACAATCCTATCAGACACGCAATTTATACATTTCTACTCATCCTTTCATTTTTCTTTGTTGTTTGTTTGTTTGTTTGAGACTAGGTTTCTCTATGTATTCCTGGATGTCCTGGAACTCACTCTATAGACCAGGCTGACCTTCAACTCACAAAGATCTGCCAGCTTCTACCTCCTAAGCACTAGGATTAAAGGTGTACACCAACACTGTGAGTCTTATCCTTTCATTTTCATACATTGTTTTGGAAAGTAAGGGGTTTTCATTTTCAAAAGTTTAGATTTATCCTTTTAAAAAGAATTTTCTTTGGGATTATGCTTTAAGCATGTTAGTGGCTATAGAGAAGCTGTTTTGTGTTTTCTTTTAGTTTTTTTCTAGTTTTGATTTTCATCTATGATGAAAGTCTATGATTTGTAGTGTTAATTTTTGCATCTGCTTAGGAAAAATAAGGTTACGTATTGGTTTTTTTTGACTTTTGATACAGGGTCTCTGTGTAGATGAGAATCACCTTGAAATTCCCAGAGATCCACCTGTCTTGCCTCCAGGATGCTGGGATCAATTACAAGTGGCATTATGCCTGATTGTTTCCTGTTCTTATATTGGTATTCTACTCTTCCACAGTCATTTCTGGAAAGTCCATTCCTCCCATCACTCACCTTGGCACCAGTCATTAAAAACTGACTCTAAATTTGAGGCCTTTAAATTTAGACTTTCTATTGTGGTCCACTGACCTACATTGTCTTTATCTGTCTTCATTAGCTTGATTATAATAAAGCTTAACTGGCTTTATAATACAGTTTGAAATCTGGAGGTGAATGTTGTCTAAAGAACTGTCTGTCTAAAGATATCTGCTGTATATCTTCCCCCAGGAACTTTTATTTAAGTTCTTAAACTTTTAATTCTAGGATTCACATTATGAAAATAATCTTTTGATTTTAAAGTCCTTTTGTATGGATAACAAAGCTACCAGGAAAGCAAGAGTCCCAGCTTTTCCCGTTGTTAATCTACTATGGTGGTCAAAATGATGAGGCAGCAATTTTGGCACAAGTCCACACCTGACTCAGATGTTCCTAGTTTTGACCCAATTCTCTTTCTTTATTCCAAGGCCACATTCAAAATATTGCACTGAACTTATCACTGTATCTGCCCAGGCTTCTTCGCACTGTGGCAAGTTCTAGTGTGTCTAGGGAGCTTGACAGTTTTGTGAAGTAACGAATGGATATTTCGTAGTGTCCTTCAGTTTGAGCTTGAGCAACGCTCCTGGTCAGATTGCAATCGCTGGCCTCACGTCAAATCATGAGCAGATGCAGTTAACATACTTTGTGACTTGTGGTTAACCTCAGGCACCTGGCTTAGGGGGAGAGTGCAGATTCTCCACTAAAACATCATTCCCACTCTCTCTTTTCATACAAGACCCCTCTGAAGGAGGGAACTATGCATATCCCACACTTCAGATGTGCTGGGGACTGTTCTGAAACTCTTCTCTGTGAGAGGATTGTCTGTTTTATCTTATCCACTTTTCAACAATTTATATTGGAATGGAAATGAACATATGGTTTATTATTTGGGCTCCAGCACTTTAAACAGTACTAAAAATTCTACATTGTTTTATCAGTCCGGTTGTTTCAGACCCACCTACCTGGTGCTCTCTCACTTCAGTCGTGTGACCTTTTGTCATACTTTCACTATTCTGGCTTCTCAGAACTTTCTTATTCTCTGCATAAATCATGCCAGTCTCAGTTAGTACCTTTCTAGCCCCTTTCCCCAAGATCTCCTGCTGAAGAACACTTCCGTCCCTATTTGTTTTCACATGGTCATCATATTGTCCTCGAGTTCTTCGAATGTGCTCATTATTGTTTTGTGATTGCGTTTGATTACTGTTTTAGATCTTGCCTAACGTCAACCTTTAGATCTAGAATTTGTTTCTAATGACTGCTGAGCAAGGCTCCTACTTTTCTGTTTGTTTGTTTTCTTCTTCTAATTTTGCTGTTAAAACCTTGGTATTTTCAATAATACATTGTAACAAATCTCAATTGGACTTTCCCCTGGAAATCTGGCTTCTGTTGGATGTGTGGAACTTGTCTCTCTGGTGACAGATAGCCCCTCATGATTGTGCTCAGATGCCTTACTCTGATTTTGATGTTGTTACTTGACTTGGCTGGGGCTGCCTCTGAGTCTGAGTAGCATCTCAGGCTTGTCAATCAATCAGGAACAGAGATGGTGTTAACCTCATCTACCAGTCTTATCAAGTGGAACTGCAAACACTGCCAAACAGAATTATGCATTACTCCTCTTCATTTCTGCTAACAATGTTATCTTTCAAGGGCATAGAAGTTTCTGCACTTTATGAGTGGCCCCCTACCTACTATTATACTACTGGATGATAAGGGCTAAAGAGGTAACAGGTGCCACGCCAGCTAAGAAGACTGAAGATTCTTCCTGTTTTTTACTTAAGTTCTGCATCATCCCTTCCCAATGAATGAACACCTTTTAACTCATCACTTGTCTAAGCTTTAGCCAGCTTCCTGAGCACTAAAATACCTGTGTTTTGTGGAATTTACTTCCTAGTTTTTGTTTGTTTGTTTTTCACAGGGAAGAACATCTGCCTGTAAAGAAATATTGCCTCCTCACTCCTCCTTAGTCAGAACTTTGTTTCTCTTGGTCCAACAATTATTTTTGAAGAAAACAATTATAGCCTCACTTAGCAAAGGAACCATAGAAGATACGGACCATGTAAATAGACTGTCCTATTAGCATTAGATGTAGACATTCTAATTATCTGATAATTATACTATAATTATCTCATAGCATGAGTGGCGGAGAGTGATTGTGTGAGAAACTCTTCTCTGTAATGTATTTACGGTCTCAGTCTCATTACTACTCTTTCTGTTGTATCACAGGTCCGACCAGAGAAACCTACATTCTTCTCATCATCCCATTCACCAACAGTCTCTAATCCCCTGATTCTTTACTCTTTTTCATGGCCATGGAAAAGGACAGCCTCATGAGTCTTATATCTGGGTCAAAGTAAAGCCACAGAACAGACAACGAGGGTACCGCCTAATGGAAAAAGAGCACTCTTCCCAAATCTTAAATTTCATAAACATGTTTGTATTTTTATTTAATCCAGACTTTTATTTTTTAAAAGAAAGGTATTTAAAAAAAACACCCATCAACCCTCACCATCATTACACAACAAGAGGAAAGACATCCTATTACCCTAAAAACGGGAAGCTTCACATGGCTAATAACAAATGTCTTCTTTTAAAATAGAGGGAATTTAATTTCAAATATGTCATAGGCAGGGAGTAACTATGTATTTGGAAGTTATACAACAGATGATTTGTGCCAAATACTCAGGCAGTTGGTGTCATCAGAGCTCTTAGGCTCTTGAGGTTGATGCAGGCTTTTTTTTTTTCTCATTGTCCTAGCTGGGTATGGGATGCTACCAGCAGGTTACCAGGTACAGCTCCCTGTATCATCAGAACTTTTCTAGTCATGTTTCTCTTGTACTCTGGGTTCCAGAAAACAGCCTGAGGCAAAGCTTAATGTTTTAGAGACTGAAACAATCCCAAAGAAGTGAGAATAGAGGCAGAGAAGAGAAAGTGTGGGGGTGGCAGGCCGAGTGTGTGGTAGATCTTACAGTTTCACAAAAGGTGAATACAGGTACCGTCTCCATAGAAATTGCAAACAATCACTGTGAATTACAAGAATCCTGGGAAGTACATAAAGGATGCTTTCTCTGCTACTTTGATTTTAGTCACATAGCATCCCATGAGACTTCAGCATGGTGTTATCTGAACCTTCCAAGTAACTACTGGTAGAGCAAGAATCTTCCTACCTCTGGGATGGACTCAGGCACTGGAGCTGCTGACACTGAAGGAGGTAGGAGTGATGGAGGACATTGCTAGGTCACCCTAGGAAGCAGAGAGCACCACCGTCCTACTACATGATCATGTTTACTAACAATAAAACTCCCCTAGCCTCATTGTTTAGAATGCTTATTTAAGTTTCATTGTGTAGACATCATTAAAATATCATTGGCCAGATGATTGAACTCAATATTCAACACATGTTGGTGTGTGGCTCAAAGTTTTAATTTTTTATCAAATCAAAAAGTTTTCTAGTAACCAATCCCCACAGTCAAGCTATTGGGAATTTCTTCTTCATAAGTCATCTTATGAGAAAACACTCAGGTGTAGTCTTGAAGGATTCATTATACATTAAGTAAAACTCTCCTTTTTCTCAGGAAATAACAAGAGATTTATGTGTGTGCACATGTGTGTGCATGGTGAACTTACATATGTGTGGAAGCAGAAATCAACATTGTGTGTCTTCTTCAATCACTTCTTTGTCTTATTTTTTGGCAACAAGCTCTCTCAATAAGTCTGGAGCTCAGCAATGCTGTGTTCATCTTTTTTAGGTAGGTGCTAGAAATTCAACTCAAATCCCCATTTTTGCATAGCAAGTACTTTAGTGACTGAATTACCCTCCGCCTTCCCAAGGATTTTTTTCGAGGCCTTCTGCTAATAACTGGACAAAGACCACATTGTTGTTGTTGTTGTTGTTGTTGTTGTTGCTGTTTCTTATTTAGATTGTGTTGCTGTGATAAAAACACCATGACAAAAATCAACTTTGGGTGAAAAGGGCTTATTTTAGCTTACCATTCCACATCACAATCTGTCACTGACAGAAGTCAGGACAGGAACAAAAACAGAGTAAAAACCTGGAGACCGGATGTGGGGCCCAGAGGGGAGTGCTTATTGGGTTGTTCCTCACTTATTTATCAGTCTGCTTTCTTATAGAACCCAGAACCACCAGCCCAGGAGTGGAACCACCCACAATGGGCTAAACCCTCCTCTATCTAGAGTCAAGAAAATGCACCATGGGCTTGCTCACAAGCCAATTTGTTGGGAGGAAATTTTTCAGTTGAGATTCTGTCTTCCAAATGACCCTAACCTATGTTAAGTTGGCATCGTACTAGCCATTCCGTAGGGAGAGCATATAAACTGACCGCTGCAGTTGATCGTCAACTGGTTCTCCATGGTCTCTACTATTATTGTTATTTGTTTTCAGAGAGAAGCATCAAAATGCACAGGGCTAATGGACATAAGTACTCAAAAATAAAACCTCCAAGCACGGCACCTGTGCACGAATGTGTCAATAGTCCAGTGCACTTTAGGCCCATTGAATTTTTATTATTAAGTGACCCAGTATTAATTTTTAAAGGCCATTGGACTAAACATAACTCTAAAAACTAAACTACCTTGACATCTTTGCTATAAGTGAGATAAGCAAGGTCGATTTTATCTCACCGTAGCCATGCCTTTGGTGAAGACTGCTCTGCAGTGGAAATTTATTAAGCTCAAGATTCAAATTTAAATCATTTGAAGAAAAAAAAAGTATAACTATTATTTTTTCCACCTGCGTGTGGAAAAGAGAAATTACAAACTAAGATAAAAATGATAGAATTTGTACCTAAACATTAAGTAAATGTGTATCTAACTGAGCTGATAGCACCTTCATCCTTTAACTTATCACAGGCAAAACAGCTGAAATTCTAAGGTTAAAGAGATTAACCTGGGACACATCTGATTCAGACCCGGTTCTCATCATGATGGTTGGCCTCAACGTTGACCCTCTTTTGTTGACTCTCCGAAGCTTATTGGATATACAGTGGCTTTTGAATGCTGCTCAAGATCTCAGCAAAGCTCTGAAGCCTTTTCCACTATGAAATCAGTGTAATACTCTCAAGGAGGAAAAACTCCCTTCAAATGCTTTAAAGAAAATGCTATTACATTTCATCTATTTTGTGTTGCTTTGCATGTGCGGAGGCACATGTGCCACGGTGCACCTGTGTAGGTCGGAGGACACCCTTGACAGAACAGTTCTTTCTCTCTTTCCACCATTAGTGGATCTAAGTCAGGAACTCAGGTCAGCGGGCTTGCTGGCAAGTACCTTTACCAGCTGAACCATCTTACTGGTGACTGTGGTTTTTTTTTTTTTTTTTTTTTTTTTGGAAGAGAATGGTTTCAGCTATCAGTTTCCGCCTTATTTAGAGTCAAGTTGTTCTACTCATTCTCATCAACATGAATATGGAAACACTTACAAATCTTTGCCACACTACTTATTTTAGGCTGACTCTTTGACTTGCTTCCAGTCCTTTGTGTTCATTGCCCACATTCTACTTTAGAGAAGGGTTGAATGTTTCGGGATGTTCATATTCATCTCCTCAGCTGGCCTGGGTAGCTAGTCAGAAAAGCCAGTAGTTTGCCTTTGATCAATGGTTTTGAATGGAAATTCAAATCCTCTAAGCCAAGCCAGTGGAAACATTGGCCTCATGTAGGAAGTATCTGTTTCTTGGCCTCCTCTTTCACCATGGTTTTTCTCATCTAAGTCCTCAATGTCAAGGCAGAGTCGCTCCCCAGTATTACAAGAAAATGGGAAGACGCTCAAAGCAAGGAAGAAGACAAGGTTATCGTTGAGATGTTAATTGGTAAGTATCCAGCTTAGGCCTGTGATGCTCTAACAAGGAAGTGGGGAGAAAGGCATGGGATAGATGCCATCTCAGCTACTTTTCCTGTTGCTGTGATAAAAACATTAACAAAAGAAACTTAAAGGAGAAGGAGCTTGTTTTGGGTTCCAGCTTTTGGTTATAGTCCATCATGCCAGTAAAGCCATGGGGACAGGAACTTGAGGCACCTGGTCATATTGTATTCACAACCAAGAAGAGAGCAGTGAATGCCTGAGCTCACATCACTTTCTCCTTTTCCGCAGTTCAGGGTTGCAGACCAGGGAATGGTGCCACCCTAAGTGGATGAATCTTCCCACCTCGTTTAACATAATCAAGGCACAGGTATACCTAGAGATTCATCTCCTAAGTGACTCTTGATTCTATAAGATCAGCAATTGATATTAATCAAGGCAGAATACAGGCCTGTCATTCAGTAAGACTGATTTGTCTTTTGATTCAATAGCTTTCAATTACCCTGAAAAAGGAAACTAATACCAGATCTTTATGGAAATAGACCTCAGATTCATTAGACCTACCCATCCCTCTTAAAGAGTGAAGATGTTGTCAAAGCAAGACCCGTTATTGTCACCAGTAAATGTGAGAATTTAACAAATGGTGCTGGATGACCCAGGTCATGCAGAATACCAAGGCTAAACCTTCTTAAAAGCATTAGGGAGATCAAAATAGGAGTAATTGTTTATGAACTTGGATTCAACAAAGCTTACTTAAGATGACACAAGAAAAAAAATTTTATAGTACATCAAAATAAAATAAATGTTGTGTTCTAAAAGACAGCACCAGGAAAACAAAATCCCTATGAATGAGGGAAGATATTTGTAAGTCACATAAATGGTAGAATTATTTCTAGATTACGGATGTATATATATACATGTATGTATATTATAGCTGAATGAAAAAACAGCTGTCTTACTCTATTTTGTGTTGCTGTAACTAAATATCAAATCTTGGATAATTTATAAAAAATAGAGATTTCTTTAGCTCATAGACCCAATCCTGGGCAGTTCAAGTGTGTGTTGTCAGCATCTAGTGTGGGCATTCTTGTCACATAATAACATAGCAGAAGAGACCACCACATGTCAGATAGAGAAAACATTGCATTTATTTTTCTCTTTAAAAAAAATCCACTAATGCATGTAGGTGAGATGACTCAGTATATAAAAGCACTTGCCACTATGCTTGACAACCCCAGTTTGATCCTTCGGATCTACATGGTGGAAGAAGAGAAGTAACTACACAACACAACGCACACACTAACATTTTTTAATGAAAAACAAATTACTATCTACAGTGATTATACACTAACAAAACAGTCAAAAATAAAAATAAAAAGGAGAAGGAGCCAAATGGAAAAAAGTCATCAACTCTCACATCCCACTCCACACCTGTAGACTCTGAGTTTTGGAAGACCATTGCCTTAATGGAGAGCAAGGCCTCAGGGTAGAAGCTCTTGAGGTAGAGCAGGCATTGCCTACAGGGATCCGCTGAAAACCCGGGTTACTGCTCTTCACCCTGAGGGCGCCTGATTCAGTAACTCTAGGAAGGGACCCTCATGCACGCCAGCGTCCTCAGCCACAGACTTAAACATACTAGCCTCATACTTTACAATAAGGGTTAACACACAACATGTGGAGACCCACGCATAGTAGTAAGAGGTCATTCATACAGTTATACTATGGGATTTGTCTTTGCCTCAGTGATTTGAGGAAGGGCTAGAGAGTAGGCATTTTCTCTAGATGATGCTGCTGGAAAGTGGAGGAGGTCTGTATGGGGAGTCCCAAAAATTGTTATCTACAGGGAGAGGACAACAGCAAGGGCATGAGCTTCACTTAATCCAGGAGTGGTTGCCTATTTGTCCAAGAAAGAGGTGTTTTGTGATCTGTGTGCTGCACTGCGACCTTGATTTTGTCTGTTCTGAGGAAGAATTATGAAGTGGCCTTGCTCCATCTCATTTATCACAGTCTCCGAGTAACCTTGGAGTTGATTTCTGTCAGAGTTTGTTTCATAGCTGACTACCATGGCTGGCTAAGTGGTATGTGCTCTCACAGGAACAGCTGGCCTCTTCCCCCTCGTGCCTCCTTGCAAGTTCCAGGTGATGTGGGTACCTCTAGTCCTGAGAGCTCCACAGTTAGAGCTCCTTTGTATAAGTGCATACAGTGAGGTAAGACCTATGTCTGGAATGAATGTGAAAGAAAACATAGAAACACTGTCTTGAAATGCAAGACGGAGCACCAAAATAAAAACATGTGTCTTGGGGAAACTGAGTGAGGCACAGCTTTACCAGAATGACAAGGCCAGCCTCCTCTGGTCACACTTCTCCCTCAAGCTCTAGCGGCTTTCTTTAACCAGCTTCTAGTTCTAAGCCATTGTACCTGCTCTTTCTTTTGCTTATGAGCACACCCTTACTATCACTACCCTCACTATGCTTTGTGTAATTGCCTGACTCCTCCCACTAAGCCTGGAGCCCCTCCTCCTGGAGCAGAGGCCACGCCCACCTCCTGACCATCGCCCCTTTTGCTCTTAGAACAGCACTTGGAGGAAAGAAACCACTCCTCAGTGTGCTGTGTCTCAGACAGGTTCCCGCATCCCTCTTATTCAGTCCAAAACACTGTATAGAGCTTTTAAAATGACTTCATTGTTTCCGGCTTGATGATGATGATGATGATGATGATGATGATGATGATGATGATGCCGCCGCCACTAGTCTTCATTGTTTATGCAGATTTCAAAAAAGTACCTTGTATTTTTCATCTATTATTTTAAGAAACACTCTAATATGATAGTCTTAATAAATAATGAAATGTGTTTCATATCATAGTCAATCACAATTTGTTTCCAACCCCAACCCCCAACACATATCTTAATTCAAGTCATTCTTTAATTGCTATTTCATGCCACCATTGGAAAGGTAGAAGAAACTAGCTTTAAAATGATATCTACCACCACCACCACCACCATGTTGGGCATTTCATGTGTCTGAGACGTATTTTTTAAAATTTGTTGTTTCAATTAAATGTTCTGACACTTCCCTTTACCCTTCTTCTGGGCCAGGCCTTGATACAGCAGCCTTGTTGGCTGTGCATCTGGCATGGGAAAAGCTATTCGGCCACAAACGGTATCCAGCAGAGTTTCGGGAGTTTAAAATTTCAACCCAAGATGAGTTATGTTCAGATCTGGTTTAGCTGGCTCCTGGATTCTGGATGCAAATGCCTCAAAATGTTCATAAAACGGTAACAGAAGATTCTGTGGGCATGGAGTGGCTCGCACTAAACATCACTTTAAGGAATTAAGTATAAATGAAGCAGACGCATATGGGTTCCATTGTCTTAAATATATACAGGGGGTTAAAATAAAAAGGCGTGGGGGAGAAGTTCCTTGGTGACATATGTTTTGGAGTTTGTTGAACCTAAGATGTTATAAAGTTCCTCAGAACATTTATCAAGACTGAAGTGGCACTGGCTTCACCCACTCTCTCCTGTGTGGTCTGTGACTGTGGCAAGCCTTCGCTTCCCTGCTGCTTCCCTGATGTGGAGAGTCACCCACTGTCAATAGCGCCTGCAGAAGTGAAGAGGCCCATCCTTTCCTGGGCCTCTGGGAGCCTTGGGTTCCCTAAGCCACACAGGAAGAGGCACGCCTGCTTCTCCAACCTCTGCTCCATATTTTCTCCTACAGTTTTGTCAGTTGCCTGTAGTCCCTAAGGTTGGTCAACTGGCACATGAGGCCAAGCTGGACTTGGTCACAAGCCTGCAGGTCTCAAAAACCTGCAGTGGAGTTCCTTGCCTGCTAGCTCTTGGAAGGCACGGCAGACACGGTGTTCTTTAACTTGGGAGCATCGCAGGCCCATACGCATTCCATTTCCAAGGGTGCCTCTGTTGTCTGCTTGGCCCCGAAGTACCCATAATTATAAATGGAAAAGGCTTTTATTTTTAAAACACAGTTACCCACTGGCTCCAAGGCTGTTTGGTGGGAGAAGTAAGCAAACTATCCTTTTGTCTCTAACTCTGCTCTTAGTTTAGGCTTTTTTGTTTGGCATAGCTTCTATGCAGTAAATAAATAATATATTGTATCACAAATGCCTTTGGATCAATTCTGTTGCTGTTGTCTCACTGGTAGCTTTTGACTATGTTGTGTGAGCTGTAGAACTCACCATCCTCCTCAGGATGTAGAAGTGGCTCGGTTGGTACAGTGCTTGCATAGCATGCGGAAAACCTGGGGTTTGATTCCCAGCACCATGTAAGCCAGATGTGGCTTGGTTCCCACTGGTGCCATCAGTACTTAGGAGATGGAGGCAGAAGGACCAGAAGTTCAAGATTATCCTTGGCAGCATCCTGAGATGCTTTCAGCCCATCCTGAGATTAGCATAAAATGTCAGCTAAATGCACACAATGAAGGGAATCACCAGTCAGTTGTCTAGCTGGTACAAGACGACCCATTTTCCGTTCTTGCCAGAAAAGCTATAACGGAATCAGGAGAATAATTTAAAAAATATTTAAAATATTTTTCCTTCATTGAGTCCCTTAGAACATCTTGATGGAGTTTTAGGCCCTTGTTGAGCAAATAAAAGAGAATTATGTATGCTGAGAATAAAGCAAAGGCTTCTACTCGTCTACGATGGATAATTTGACATACCAACCTCACCACCACGAGGTGCCCAGATATTTGGTTAAACATTATTTCTGAGTGTGTTTGTGAGGTCGGTTCCATATTTAAGTTGCTAGACTGTATGATGCAAGTGCCTCCCCGATCCCCACTGTTACCACTGGTTTTCTGAGATCTCCGCCTTACAAGAAGATGGCTGAATTTCTCAGCTTCCGTAGTTGCCCGAGCTAACGCTTGCTAATCAGTCCCTGAATTCACAGATCACCCAGGACTTAAAATGGCTTATAATTTTTCCCGCTTTCCAGGAGTGCATATGTGATATGCATTCTGGAGAAGGTGAACTTTGAAATTTTGGTTTTGATCTTTGCCTGAGCAAGTGACGGGAGTAAAATAACGCTCTTAGATGAGACAGTGATCGTGAGCCCCATCACCCTGCTATTCAGTCATGAGAGTAAGCAACACTTTGTATATAACACCCCAAAGTATATGTGTAGACAATGAAAGTTTGTGTTATGGTACTTTCGACCTTTGGTGAGGTTAGCTGGATGTGTTTAGAAGCCAGGAAAATGTCTGTATCTACCCTTCCTCTTTCATCTACCTCTCCTTCCTGTTTCTCTGGAGAGCCTCGACTGATAAATGATCTGTTTGGTGTAGTAAACAACAGAGTAAGATTTAGCCTTGACATAACATGTATCTGTCACTGAGGCAAGCTTAGACCTCTGGAATGAATGCTTGTCACCAGTGCACACACAATGTCACCCGAGACTCCTTGACATATCTCCTTGCCCTTTTCGTGCTTTCTGTGGTCTCTAATGATTTTCAAGTGACCATCTGCAGAACTTATCCTTCCCTGCTTTTTTATTTTTATTTTGGTCTGCCGCTGATACCCAGGACGGCAGTGATTCCCATCCCTCATCCCCAGGACGGCAGTGATCCCATCCCTCATCCCCAGCGCCTCATCCTCACTCTCTAGTTTTACGTTAGGCTCATGACCAAGAACAGATTCAATTACCACCAAAAAAAAAATGCAATTTAGTGGAGCACATGGTTGTATTCAAGACCACAACACAAGCAATCTGGTGCACAGCTCTGGATATAATATGAAAGATTTTTTTTAAAGGTTCTTTTTATTCCTATCCGTGGATGACTGGACAAGATTCGTCAGGGAGCATTCTGGGGAGGGTCCTCTCTTTCTTGGCAGAGGGGTGGGGAGATGACCTCATACATTTGTTCCAGTACTCACTTTTCCAGCTCCTTTTGAGAACTGTGGCTGTGGAGGCTTTTGCTCCAGGGCAAGTTGGGGCTCTTGGTAGAATAATAGCTCACATATCTACATAGCTCTGTGAAACATCTGACTGCACATATGGTGATCAAGAAAATAGATCCATTTTCTAAGCAAATACAGCTACTTTCATGGTACCTGCCTTAGCCTCCCTGTCACTGAAATCAATTCATCTACAACCATTGTAAACAGGGATGAAAGAGGGCATCAATTTCTTTTTGTTGCCCACTGATGTCTCTTTCCATTTCACCCCCTAAGAGGAGAAAATGATGCTTTCTATGGCTGAATCTATGAATGTATCAAACTTTCATGTCTTTCATGTCACACCATTGAGTATCTTGTTTCATATTATTAGTGATAACAACACAAGACCATGAAAGTCTTCAGTAGAAGAAGCAATGTTATTAACAGACATGATTGTCTTGATATGCTACTGTCAGGGCTTACCAAGTCTTGACTAGAATTTGGGTTTATCTGTAAGTGACCATGAGTTCTTTTTGTTCTGTCTATCATAAATCTTATTTACTTCATTTTCCTGTAAAAGTGCTTGATTGTCACCTGACCAACTTAGTTCTCTCTGCCCTGATCTCTAGGAACTGCTGGTCTAATACCATATGTACATTGTCACAGTGAGTGCTCATAACACATGACAACTTTATTTCATCCCCACCTCATCCCCTATACCCAAGCTTGGTCACCACTGATCTATCCAGGGCCAGTGTCTAATCCATTATGAGCCAATCCAAAACTAGGTCATAAGTGTCTAGATCCCAGCCTCGTTCATGCTTGCCTCCTAGACAAGATACAAGTCTTGGTGATTGGTTTTGTGATGAGGAAGGGAGGTGTTGAAGTTCAGAAGACATGAAGAAGTCTGGCGGGGGGTATGGGGGGAGAAAGGGGAAGGGACAGGAGAGGAGAGGAAGGGAGAGAAGAAGAGGGGAAGAGGAGAGGAGAGGAGGAGAGAGGAGAGCAGAGGAGAGGAAAGAGAGCAGAGGAGACAGGAAGGAGAAGAGGAAAGGGGAAAGGAAAATAGAGGGAGGTAGAAGGAGAGGAAAGAATTACAGAGCAGATGCTTCCTATATTTCTGTGGCTCTAGCAACCTTTGGGTCCTAGCTGTATGCTTGCTTAAGAATCCAGGGAAAGAGAGGGGACAGGACAGGACTAGAGGACAGGGGAGCAAAGGGAAGGGGGGGGGAGAAGGGAAAAGAGAAAAGGAGACTGAAGAGAGGGAAAGAACGGGCAGGGAAGTGGAGGAGAGAACAGGAGAGAAGATGCTTTCCCTGTGCCCATGGTCCAGCTTCTTTCAGAATCTGGCTGTAACTTGCCTTTGAGTCCCAAGTGTTACCCTTGTATCATCACACTAATGTTCACCTTTTGGTTGCTTTTTTCAGATTCTGTTTCTGTTATTAATAATTCAATAAATCTTAATGAGTCTTTTTAATACCTTCTAATGAAACTGTCTCAAGTTGTTAGGTGCAACCTGGCCTTGCTTCTCTGTTGGACTAGACATTGATGATCACTTTTCAAGATGCACGTGTCATCTTATGACAAGGAATCTAAATCTAGGATAGTAGGATTTTCCCTTAGGGACAAAATAAGATGTTGTCTGGGTCAAATCCCCTCTGCTTGACTGCTACCTCAACAGGACTGACCTACTGTGTTCTCTGTGAGTCTCTTATCATTCTTGTTCCTGTTTAGATCCAGCCACTTTCTCAATGCCATGACATATCTACAAACACACACACACACACACACACACACACACACACACACACACATACATGCATGCATGCGTGTGTGCACACAGACACACAGACACACAGACACACACACAAACACACACACACCAACAAAACAAAATAAAGTAAACCCTGACAGCCTTCATTATCCATCAATCTCTTCTGTCTTCCTTTAAAAATATTATTTTCTCTCATTTCAATAATTAAGCTCTTCTTTAATTGACTGCCTCTTTATATCATGCTTTAATGTTGCCCTTTTTTCAGCAGTGTTCACTAATGCTTTCATTGCACAGAGGTTCTCCTGTCCTGAAATCACCCCAGTCTCCACAGCCCAGGAAGAAGGAACACTCAAACCACTTGCAGATGCCTGAACACATATGGGCATGCAGGCACACACAAACAAATGTCCCCACACATAAAGCAAATCGATTTCAGCATTAAGACTCAGTGAGAGTTCACCCAAAAAGCTGTCAATGAATGTGAGTCACAGGTACTCAGCCCTCCTGGCATAAGCTGTGAGTCCTTACTGGTCTCTGTGCAAAGCTTTCTTTGTCTATGTGGGGTTTTTTCCTAGGCTTATGAAACTTCCCAGTAAGTTAAAAAGAAGCCTTAAAATCTTCTTCACTCTGAGACAAAGCAATCATGTCGTACTATCCATGGTGGCTGCATAGAGGTGATCTAGATAGGTACTGTAGGTTGGCAAACAAACAAATAACAGCCACAACAAAATTTACTATATGAAAGGCGTCTTATCTCATCAGGGAACCAACTATTGGGTGTAAAAATTGAAATGCTTAGTGACACAAAAGACAAAACAATGTAGAATAGACTTGTGTTCATGAGCTCAAATGAGGCTGTGAGAATGTGAGCTCTAAACACAAGCTCTAATTTTTCCTGGCTACAAAGTGACATTCAGCATGTGGGATTCCATTTTCAGTGGTGAGTTCATCTTTTACTGCCTTTTATCAGTGCAAATTATGGTGTGCCAGGTACTTACTTCTCTATAACAGGAGGGGTCAAGTAGATAATTAATGAGACTCAATCTGTAAAAAGGAATAAAACCTCCAATTCGAGTCCTGGTTTATGACTCCATTTATTATGCAAGCATGAAACTTCAAAGAGAACTAACTCAACGAGGCACTTTAATTACATTTTATTATATTTAAGAACTTTATGGAAATTTCTCCTGCTGCAGAGAAATGTTCCCTGAGAACACTTCCCTCCACTACAGGGCCCTGTTCCCAGAGTCACTACAGAGAGCAGCCGCTGGCACCTTCCAAGCAGCTGCTGGGTGGAACACTGGCCCAATGAGCAGACAAGGACAGTGGCTTTTATGGAGACTGAAACCACAGGACCTAGCCCTTCATCCTTGAAAGCCTTCCTAAGTTCAGACATCCCCAGTGACACACTAGAAAGTTCGAGTTCAGAGACAAGTTTTTAGTGGATCAAATACAAGTTGTTGGTCTCATGAAACCACACCGGTAGCCACTTCCACAACAGAAACAAAGCACAACTCAGACCAAAGAAGAAAAAGTATATGCATCTCTGGCCATGTTGTACCTTAACTTGGAGGAACATTATCATTCTGGGCAGGGAGAAAGGAGACCTTCTCTTTCATAGGCCTTATCTTCTCTGCAACATAAAACCAAGGAAAAAGGACTCTTAGGTTAATGTGCACTGGTGTCTGGTTGCAGGGCAAAGGGCCAGGGTTCCGCCCTTCTGATCCAGCTCAGCTCCAGTACCAACTTGTCTGTGGCCTTGGGCAAAGCCATTTATTGTCTGCAGTGGGTCTGCCCACTGCGAAAATGACAGGGATGGTTCCGTGAATGCTGACCTCATTGGAATATTGTGCTGACAAGTTTAAAGCATGTTCTCTCTTTCTTTGGGGGGAGAAAAAAAAACATTGGATCTATTCTGTTAGATTTATATAGTAAGTTTCTGATGAAGGGAGACTGAAAGAATTCTTAAAAGGAGAAAAGCAGAAGGAGAATTGGTTGACTTATCAGGTTAAGGGACAGAACAGCATGTTCAAAGGTGCTCCTTTAAGGTAAATAATAACTGAAAAGTGACCCTGATATGGGAGGAAATTCCCCTTAGACTTGAAAAGTTTGGCTTTTCTCTTGCCATTCATGTGGATCACCCCTGTGACTTTTTAAATGATAAAATCTAGAGGTCATAATTTACTATGGATAAAGAAAAAAAACCTACAAATTTTCACCAGATATTTCTAGTCATGACCCAAGGGCTACATTTACCACAAGACAGCTATGAAGGTGGCCCAACACAGAATTGTAAACTTACCTAAGACATTATAGTTTGTTTAGTCATTTTGGGTGGTGTAATCTAACCTGCAAATTTCCTTCCATTTTGTGTGTGTGTGTGTGTGTGTGTGTGTGTGTGTGTGTGTGTGTGTGT
>CAJRSG010002795.1:0-10886 GCA_907169655.1 Acomys percivali | reverse complement strand
TTTTCACTTCAATACAAATTTATTTTAAGTTATGCTTGACTGTTCAAATGTCAGGTCTGGAACTTCATATTTTAATTTAAAATAAAGATATATATATATATAGTACTGTGGATTCAAATTTGATTTTAGGGACATAAAGATGTTTAACTTGTTAAGAATTCGTTGGTTTCTAAAGATCTTATTAGTCTTAGTGAATATTCCTTAATGTTTTTGAAAAATTTGAAACCCTTTTTTTTCCATGTACTGGGCATGGGTTTTACATGATACACTAAAATTTTTATCATTTTTTCTCTTGTGTTCTTATTAATATTCTCTTTGATTTTAAAATCATTGATAAATCTTGCATTCAGGTGAAAAACTGAAATAAGTTCTGTAGTTGCTCATTTCGGTCATTAATTTGCTCAGGTATTTAAGATAATGATTGGTGTCCATATTGTTAATTGAGTTTCACAGTGAAAAGTATGTTTCTATTCATGTGTGATAGCTACAACAATTTTGTTTGACATTATCTGTTCCAATTAATACTTTATTTGCATTGTTTGTTTTTGTTTTGTTTTGTTTGTTTGAGGCAAAGGCACAAGGTTTACTGCTGACGTGTGTCATGGGGCCTTGACACTCACTCAGGAGGGAGGGAGGAGGTGCACCCCGAGTCACTGTTACAGATGTTTTAAAAAATTTATTCGTATTACATCTCGATTGTTAGCCCTTCCCCTGTTTCCTCCCATTCTTCCCTCCCTCCCACATCCCCCCTTCTACTCTCCCCTATGTCTGTGATTGAGGGAGACCTCCTCCCCTTATATATACTCTTAGGATATCGAGTCTCTTCCTGGTAACTTGCTATCCCTCCTCTGAGTGGCGTCAGGCCTCCCCATCCAGGGGACATTGTCAGAAAAGGGGCACCAGAGTTCGTGTGAGAGTCAGATCTCACTCTTCACTCAACGGTGGAGAATATCATGTTCGTCGGCTAGGTCTTGGTAGGGGTTTGAAGTTTACTGCCTATATTCTCCTTGGCTAGTGTCTTAATTTGAGGAGGACCCCAGGACAAGCATCTGCCTGTCATAAAGTTCTTCTTGTAGGTTTCCAGTACCCTGTGGGTCCTACTATTTCCCCATTCTTCCATGCTACTTTCGCCTAAAGTCTCAATAGGATGACCTCTCCTCTGACCCACTTTCCTGGTAAGTGAAATTTTTCATGGTATGTATCCCTTGGACTAGTGTTTTGATATAAGTGAGTATATACCGTTTGTCTCTTTTTGCTTCTAGGTGAATTCACTCATTATAATTTCTAGATCAATCCATTTGTCCACAAATTTCTGGAATTCCTTGTTTTTAATAGCTGAGTAGTATTCCATAGTGTGAATGTACCTCAGTTTCTTAGTCCATTCTTCTACTGAGGGACACTTAGGCTGTTTCCATGTTCTGGCTATTATGTATAAAGCAGCTTTGAATATGGTTGAGCATATGTCCCTGTTGTGTGGTAGGGCATTTTCTGGGTATATTCCCAGGAGTGGAATAGCTGGGTCTTGAGGAAGCCCTATTCCCAGTTTTCTGAGAAAGTGCCAGATAGATTTCCATAGTGGTTGTACTAGGATGCATTCCCACCCGCAATGAAGGAGTGTTCCTCTCTCTCCACATCCTCGCCAGCATATGGGGTCGCTAGAGTTTTGGATCTTAGCCATTCTGATGGGTGTAAAATGGAATCTCAGTGTCGTTTTGATTTGCATTTCTCTGATGACTAACGAGGACGAGCATTTCTCTAAGTGTATCTTGGCCATTTGATATTCCTCTGTTGAGAATTCTCTGTTAAGTTCCAAGCCCCATTTCGCAATTGGGTTGTTCGGTTTTGTGGTGCTTAATTTCTTGAGTTCTTTATATATTTTGGAAATTAAACCTTTGTCAGATGAAGAGTTGGTGAAGATTTTTTCTCAGTCATTAAGCTGTCGCTTGGTTCCCTTGACAGTGTCTCTTGCTTTACAGAAGATTCTCGGCCTCATGAGGTCCCATTTATTAATTGTTGACATTAAGGCCTGGGCTGTTGGTGTACTGTTCAGGAAGTTGTTTCCTGTGCCTACGTGTCCCAGGCTCTTCCCCACTTTTTCTTCTAACTGAATTAATGTCTCTGGTTTTAAGTTGAGGTCTTTAATCCACTTGGACTTGAGTTTTGTGCATGGTGACAAATAAGGGTTTCATTGCATCTTTCTACATTTAGACATCCAGTTAGACCAGCACCATTTGTTGAAGATGCTATCATTTTTCCATTAAATAGATTTGGCTTTTTGTCAAAAATCAAGTGAGCAAATATGTGTGGATTCATCTCTGGGTCTTTGATTCGATTCCATTGATCTACCAGCCTATTGCTTTGCCAGTACCATGCTGTTTTAATTACTGTTGCTCTATAGTACAGCTTGAGATCAGGTATGGAGATTCCTCCAGAGGATCTTTTATTGTATAGGATTTTTTTTGCTATTCAGGGTTTTTGTTTCTCCATATGAATTTGAGAATTGATCTTTCAATATCTTCAAAATACTTTGTAGGTATCTTGATAGGGATTGCATTGAATCTGTAAGTTGCTTTTGGTAAGATGGCCATTTTTACTATGTTGATTCTCCCGATCCATGAACAAGGTAAGTCACTCCATCTTCTGATGTCATCTTCAATCTCTTTCTTCAGAGGTTTGAAGTTTTTTTCGAATAAGTCCTTCACTCACTTGGTTAGAGTTACTCCTAGATATTTTATAAATGTTTGTGGCTATGGTGAAGGGAGTAGTTTTCCTAATTTCTTCCTCTGCCTGTTTGTCATTTGTATATAGGGAAGCTACTGACCATTTTGAGTTTATTTTGTATCCTGCCAATTTGCTGAAGGTGTTTATCAGCTGTAGGAGTTTTTTGGTGGAATTTGGGGGGTCACTTATATACACTATCATATCATCTGCAAATAGGGATAATTTCAATTCTTCCTTTCCCATTTGGATCCCCTTGATCTCGTTTTGATGTCTTATTGCTCTGGCTAGCACTTCAAGAACGATATTGAAGAGATATGGGAAAAGTGGGTAGCCTTGTCTGGTCCCCAATTTTAGAGGGATTTTCTTGAGTATCTCTCCATTTAATTTAATGTTGGCTGTTGGTTTGCTGTATATAGCCTTTATTATGTTTAGATAAGTGCCTTGTATTCCCGATCTCGCCAGAACTTTACACATAAAGGGTGTTCGAATTTGTCAAATGCTTTTTCTTCATCTAAAGAGATGATCATGAGGTTTTTCTTTTTCAGTTTGTTTATATGATGGATTACATTGATGGATTTCTGTATGTTAAACCATCCCTGCATGCCTGGAATGAATCCTACCTGGTCTTGGTGAAGGATGTCTTTGATATGCTGTTGTATTCGCTTTTCGAGAATTTTGTTGAATATTTTTGCATCAATGTTCATAAGAGAAATTGGTCTGAAATTCTGTTTTTTGTTGGGTCTTTGTGAGGTTTAGGTAATAATGTGACTGTGACCTCATAGAAGGAATATGGTAATGGTCCATCCATTTCTATCTTTCGATATAGCTTGAATAGTATTGGTATTAGCTCCTTTTTGAAGGTCTGGTAGAATTCTGCGCTGAAACCAACTGGCCCTGGGCTTTTTTTTGTTGGGAGACTATCAATGGTTGCTTCTATTTCTATAGGTGAAATAGGGCTATTTAATTTGTTTATCTGGTCTTAGTTCAATTTTGGTAAATGGAATCAGTAGAGAAATTTGTCCATTTCATTTATAATTTCAAATTTTGTGGCATAAATGCCTTTGAAGTAGCATCTTACGATTTTTTGTATTTCTTCGGTGTCTGTTGTTATGTCTTCCTTTTCATTTCTGATTTTGTTAATTTGGATAGTGTTTCTCTGTCTTTTAGTTAGACTGACTAACGGTTTGTCTATCTTGTTAATTTTCTCAAAGAACCAGCTCTTGATTCTGTTGATTCTTTGGATTGTTCTCTTTGATTCTAATTTATTGATTTCAGCCCTGAGTTTGATTATTTCTAGGCGTCTACTCCTCTTGGGTGTTTCTGCTTCCTTTTTTTTTCTAGACCTTCCAGATATGTTGTTAAGTTGTTTATGTGGGATGATTCCATTTTCTTTTTAAAGCCACTTAGTGCTATGAATTTTCCTCTTAGCACTGCTTTCAGTGTGTCCCACAAATTTGAGTATGTTGTTCCATCATTTTCATTGAATTTCCAGATGTCTTTTACTTCTTCCCTTATTTCTTCCGTGACCCATGTGTCATTAAGTAGAAAGTTTTTTATTTTTCACGTGTTAGTATGCTTTTTGTTATTTCTGTTGTTCTTGAAGTCAAGCCTTAGTCCATGGTGATCTGATGAGATACAAGGTATTATTTCAATCTTCTTGTATCTGTTGAAGTTTGCTTCGTGACCAACTATGTGATCAATTTTAGAGAAAGTTCCATAGGGTGCTGAGAAAAAGGTATACTCCCTTGCGTTTGGTTGGAAAGTCCTGGAGATTTGTGTTGGAACCATGTGTCTAGCATTGGTTAATGAGGTTATTTCTCGGCTTAATTTTTGAATCAAAGACTTATCCTTGAGTGAAAGTGGGGTATTGAAGTCTCCCACTATTAATGTGTGGGTATTGATGAGTGGGAAAAGCTTTGTTAATAACCCTTTTACAAATGTGGGAGCCCTTGTGTTAGGAGCACAGATGTTCACAATCATGATGTCTTCTTGGTTGTCTTTAACTTTGATGAGTACAAAGAGTCCATCCTCATCTCTTTTGATTAATTTTGGTTGAAAGTTTATTTTATTACATATTTGAATTGCAACCCCAGCATGTTTCTTGTGACCATTTGCTTGGAATATTTCTCCCCAACCTTTTACTCTGAGGCAATATCTGTCCTTCTGGTTGAGATGTGTTTCTTGAATGCAGAAGAATGTTGGGTCGTGTTTATGCATCCACTCCGTTAGTCTGTGTCTTTTTTATTGGAGAATTGAGACCACTGATGTTGAGAGATACTACTGACTTACTGATTGGTAAGTCCCTTCATTTTTGGTGTTTGTAACAATCAAGATTTTGTGAGGTTGTGATTTTGCAATGGTGCAATTACCTATTTGCTATGTAGTTTTGGTTGTAGTTTGACCAGTTGGGGTGGAGTTTTCCTTCTATTAACTTCTGTAAAGCCGGATTTGTGGTTAGGTACTGTTTGAATTTGTTTTTGTCAGGGAATATCTTGTCTTCTCCATCAATGGTTATTGATAATTTTGCTGGATATAGTAGTCTTGCCTGGTCTCTGTGTTCTCTTAGGGTTTGCAGAACCCTTGTCCAGGCCCATCTGGCTTTCATGGTCTCTGCTGAGAAGTCAGGAGTAATTCTGATAGCTTGGCCTTCATATGTTACTCGGCATTTTTCTTTTGCTGCTTTTAATATTTTTCCTTGTTCTGTATATTTTGTGTTGTTATTATTATGTGGAGGGAAGATTTCTTTTCACAACTATTCTATTTGGTGTTCTGTAGGCCTCTCGTATGCTCGTATGCTTCTCAATCTTCAAATTGGGGAAATTTTCTTCTATTATTCTATTAAAGATATTTTCTGGACTGTGGAGTCGGTTGCCTTCTCTTTCCTCTATCTCTATTATTCACAAGTTTCATATTTTCATGTTGTTTTTATTTCATGAATGCTCTGTGTCAGGAACTTTTCAGATTTAGCATTTTGCTGGATGGTTGTTTCCAGTTCTGCAAGTGTATCTTCAAGTCCCTATATTCGTTCTTCCATTTGCTGCAATTTGTTAAATAAGGCCACATCTGAGATGCTTGTTTTCTTCTCTGATGCCTCTTGATTGCATTTTTCTTCTGTGTGTTTCTGTATCATAGCTTCCATTTTTATCTTCATGTCTTGGACTGTTTTAATGATTTCCATCATCTGGATATTTATATTTTTCTGAAATTCTTCAAGTGCCTCTTTATATGACTCTCTTAACTCTTCAGCCCTCTTGTTTGCCTCCTCCTGCATTTGTTTACAGATTTTATTTGTTTCTTCCATTATCATCTTCTTTACTAAAGACTTGAGGTCATTTTCTTTACTTATCCATTGCTGTTAGGTTCTCCAGGTTGTTTTGATTGGGAATGCTGTGATCCGGAGATGCCAAACTGTTTTGGTTTTGTTAGCGTTCTTTTGCTGTCCTCTTGTCATTTTGATGGCCCTGATGTTGGAAGATATTTTGTAGTGACCGTCATTGGTTGAGAGTGGTTAATTGATGACTGATTATAGGTCAGGTGCTCTTGCCTGTGGGGATCAGGGAGTATTTCCGTGGAACAGGTAGGTGATCCCGTTTCCCTCCTGGTAATTTTCCTCTGCACTGTGGGCTCCAGGCTGAGTCAGCCAAAGTAGATTTCTGTTTGGACTTTACTGCTGTAATTCAGATCAGCAGTTTTGGGACCTAGACTATGGTCCTTACACAAACGATCTAGTTGTGTAGGTTGATCCCTGCTGCCTGTCCTTCCTTTGGCTTTGTAGTCAAGACCCCAGGTAAATCAGATCTTCTGGAGGTGTAGCTGTCTTTTAGGTCTGTCTCTATACCCTGTAGAGGTGTTCACACTCTTCCAGAACTATATGCCTGGAGGGACCAAGGACGTTCTTGGTCAGCAATTAGATACTGCAAGCAAGACCCATGTTTTGTCTCCTGATAATGTAAGAGTGCCTGGCTTTCTCGGGCCAGGAGCCCCAGGTAGGGTCTCTCGTTAACGGAGTGCAGGGCCAGTGCCTTGCGCTCTGCTGGGTCAGAACAATAGAGTTGCAGAGCTCTGGGTTTCCCCCCGCAGAACCAGATCTTCCCACCGGCCTCTGATGCTCAGCTATCGCTCTAGGCAAGACCCATCTCTCGATAGGTCTGTGGGTGCAATCCAAGCTGATTTCTCACTGCTGCTGTTTACAGCCTCAGTCTGCTGTGATCGGTGTTAGGTTGGGCCCCGGATGGCCAGCGAGCTGCAGTCACACTTTAGCTGTCTCTGTTGGGTCGCCCAGCCTGTGTTCCCACTAGGCTTAGGTGGGTGACCTCCACAGTTTGGGGTGGTGCAGAAGTCGGCATCCTAGGGCAGATTCACCCTGTTCACTGAGACTCCTCTGGCTGAGGATTCTGGAAAATCCCCTCCCCAAACAGCGAGTCTGTGCTTTATATGCAGGCTGCAGTTTTCATGTGGATCCTGTTCCAGAGTTTGCGGAGTGCATTTAGCACCTCCGTGATGATGCTTGTCCCAGGGGTGATAGGCCCCCTGTTTGGACTGCGGCATTTTGGGCCACACTCACCTACAGTTCTCAATGTTCAGCAATCTGTTGCTCCATTTATGTCCCTGGTCTCCTCAGAGTAGCTCAGATACGTGGCTTATTGGACGGTGCCATCTTGGAATCCTGCGTTGTTTGTTTTTTTTATTGAAAAATAAAATCATTCATATTACATCTCAATTGCTATCCCATCCCATGCATCCTCCCATTCCTCCCTTCAAACCGATTTCACCCCATTCCCTTTCCCTATGACTATGACCGCTGGGGACCTCATCCCCTTGAATATGATGCTAGGTTATCACATTTTGTTTTGGTAGTCGGCTAGCCTTCCTCTGAGTGCCATCGGGCCTCCACATCTAGGGGTCATGGCCAAATAAGGGGCACCAGTGTTCATGTGAAATTCAGTACCCAATTTCCACTTAACTCTGGAGAATATTCTGTCCCGAGGCTGGGTCTGGGTAGGGGTTTGATGATGACTACACATGTTGTCCTTGGTTGGTGCCATATATTGAGCAGAACCCCTGGGCCCAGATCTGCCCATCATAGTGTTCTTCTTGCTCCAATGAATACTTAATGAAGACAATAATATATATTACAAAATATATGATAGTTTTATGAGATATCTTCTAACATCCATTATTATCAGGACATTTGTTTCCTTGGAAAAAATTGCTGCAGTTCAGTGTTGTACCATTTTGCTATGATTCCCAGTTTGATGCCAGTTTATGTAATATATATCTATATTACATTAATATGCATCTGAAATATCAGATAATGATATGCTTTCATTTGTTTCAGTTTTGTCTTCTAGCCATACCAAGAAGCAATTCCCAAAGGAGTGTACCCATGATTCTTTCCTGAAAGAAATACCAAGAATATTTGCTTGTAATGGCCTTTCAGAGCTGGATAGAATGAAGTTCTGGGAATATTCACATGACAGTGAAGTTCATAAAACATGTCATTATGGAAATGATCTGTGTGAAAAATACATGTGTTTCATTTCTGAAACAAAAGATCAAGAAGCTCTGGCTACTCCTGAGAGTACTCAGTCTATGCCACTCATAATTTCACAATTGGAGGCTCCGCAGGGAAAAGGTTCACAAGTTTTGAAATACAATTCTATTCTGCACAGAAATAGGAAAATATTATGTAAGGAACCTAAAGGTCAACACAGAATACATATGGGATGCAAGTTTTATAAATGTAATCTGAGTGGAAAATCATTTACCAAGTCCTCAAAGCTTCAAGATCATCAAAGAATCCACAGTGGAGATAACACTTATAAATGTACTAAGAGGAAGAAATTTTCACAGTCCTCAAAACATCTAGCTCAACACTCCATTAACACTGGACAAAAATGTCAAAAATGTAATGAATGTGGAGAATCATTTACCTCATCCTCTGCTCTCCAGGATCATCAAAGTATTCATTCTCAAGAATATCCTTACAAATGTAGTGAGTGTGGGAAATCCTGTACTTGCTCTTCAACTCTCCAAAGTCATCAAAGGATCCATACTGGAGATAAACCATACAAATGTAATGAGTGTAAGAAATTCTTTACTTACTCTTCAACTCTCCAACGTCATAAAAGAATCCATACTGGACATAAACCTTACAAATGTAATGAGTGTGGGAAATGCTTTACTCAGTCTTCAACTCTCCAAGTTCATCAAAGTACCCATACTGGACATAAACCATACAAATGTAATGAGTGTGGGAAATCCTTTACTCAGTCTTCAACTCTCCAAGTTCATCAAAGAATTCATATTGGATATAAACCTTACAAATGTAATGAGTGTGGGAAATCCTTTACTTGCTCTTCAACTCTCCAAGGTCATCAAATAATCCAGAGTGGACATAAACCTTACAAATGTAATGAGTGTGGGAAATCCTTTACTCTCTCTTCAACTCTCCAATGTCATCAAAGAATCCATACTGGAGATAAACCTTACAAATGTAATGAGTGTGGGAAATCTTTTACTCAGTCTTCTACTCTCCAAGGTCATCAAAGAATTCATATTGGAGATAAACCATACAAATGTAATGAGGGTGGGAAATCCTTTACTCAGTCTTCTACTCTCCAAGGCCATCAAAGAATCCATACTGGAGATAAACCTTACAAATGTAATGAGTGTGGGAAATCCTTTACTCATTCTTCAACTCTCCAACGTCATCAAAGAATTCATATTGGAGATAAACCATACAAATGTAATGAGTGTGGGAAAACCTTTACTTGCTCTTCAACTCTCCAAGGTCATCAAAGAATCCATCCTGGAGCTAAACCTTATGAATGTAATGAGTGTGGGAAATCCTTTACTTTCTCTTCAAATTTTCAATGTCATCTAAGAATCCATACTGGAGATAAACCTTACAAATGTAATGAGTGTGTGAAATCCTTTACTCGGTCTTCAACTCTCCAAGGTCATCAAAGAATTCACATTGGAGATAAACCATACAAATGTAATGAGTGTGGGAAATCCTTTACTCACTCTTCAACTCTCCAAGGTCATCAAAGAATCCATACTGGAGCTAAACCTTATGAATGTAATGAGTGTGGGAAATCCTTTACTTTCTCTTCAAATTTTCAACGTCATCTAAGAATCCATACTGGAGATAAACCTTATAAATGTAATGAGTGTGTGAAATCCTTTACTCAGTCTTCAACTCTCCAAGGTCATCAAAGAATTCATATTGGAGATAAACCATACAAATGTAATGAGTGTGGGAAATCCTTTACTCGCTCTTCAACTCTCCAAGGTCATCAAAGAATCCATACTGGAGCTAAACCTTATGAATGTAATGAGTGTGGGAAATCCTTTACTGTTTCTTCAAATCTTCAACGACATCTAAGAATCCATACTGGAGATAAACCTTACAAATGTAATTAGTGTGGGAAATCCTTTACTCATTCTTCAACTCTCCAACGTCATCAAAGAATCCATACTGGAGATAAACCTTATTAATGTAATGACTGTGGGAAATTATTTATCCAGTACTCAAATCTCCAAATTCATGAAATAATTCATATGTGAGACAAACCATATAAATGTAATAACTGTGAGAAATAATTTACAATGTTCTCAAATCTTAAAGTTCATCAAAGAATCCATACTTGAGAAGAACCTTACAGCTGTAATGAGTGTGGGAAATCATTTATGCAATATTCATCTCTCCAAAGTCATTAAAGAACCCATAGCTGAGACAAATCATATAAATATAATAAGGGTGGTAAATCATTTACATAGTACTCATCATTTCAAGCTCACCACTGAATTCATACTGGGGACAAACCTTACAATTATAGTGAATCAGGGAAATTCTTTACTTCATCCTCACCTTTCCAAGTTCATCAAAGAATCCATACCTGAGAAAAACTTTACAGATATAAAGAGTGTGGGAAACACTTTACCAAATCCTCAAGTCTTCAAATTCACTACAGAAACCTCACTGGAAATACAAATTACAAATGTAAAGACTGTGGCAAGTGTTTTACCCTGTCTTCAACTCTCCAAGTTCTTCAAACAATCCATACTAGAAAGCAACCTTATAAGTTTAATATAGGAAAAACTTTTGGGAGTCCTAAACTCTTCAAGCCCACCACAGAATACATACCCAAGTCATACCT
>CAJRSG010002785.1:0-11161 GCA_907169655.1 Acomys percivali | reverse complement strand
GGAGGCTTGGTACAGCCTGGAAAGTCCATGAAACTCTCCTGTGCAGCCTCTGGATTCACATTCAGTAGCTATGCAATGAACTGGATTCGCCAGGCTCCAGGCAAGGGGCTGGAGTGGGTTGCTACCATTAGTTATAATAGTGGTAGTATCTGGTACTCTGATGCCGTGAAGGGCCGATTCACCATCTCCAGAGACAATGACAAGAACTTTCTGTACCTGGACATGAACAGTCTGAGGTCTGAGGACACAGCCACATATTACTGTGCCAGAGACACAGTGTTTGAATGATATGGAGAACTCAGACTCAAACCTCCCTGCAGGGAGCTTATGATCAGCAGGGGGCGCTGAGAGCAGACAGAGCTCTGAGTGACAGAGCTGTACAACCTGTTCAGAGTCCAGAAGGACATAGAGGGCTGGATTCTTCTGCTTGTGGGCTGCCTGTCCACAGGGATTCTCTCTACAAGTGCAGTGCATAATAATCCTTGAATTGTCCAAATGTTTACACAATTTTCAGTTTTGCGCAGTGATATGTATATTTACACTGTTATTAACTGTCTCTATGTCTATATCTGTCTCTGTGTCTTTGTCTCTCTGTCTCTGTCAGTGTGTCAGTCTGTCTGTCTGTCTCTCTCTCTCTCTCCCTCCCTCCCTCCTTCCCTCCCTCCATATTTTTGAGTTTGTGTGGTGTGAGTCTGTGTGTGGATGTTTGTGAGTGTATGTGTGTGTGTGTCTGTACATGTTCACGTGTCTTCTTCTATCAATCTACACTATGATTTTGAAAAAAATTCCATCACTTGGCCTGGATCTCAGCATCTGGATAGACTGGCTGGCTAGTTAATCCCATGGATCACACACAATGTCTAAGGGGGCCAGAGGTAGGATTACTTCTTGGCTACCATACTTACCTCTCTTTGTACTTCTGAAGCACCAAACTCAAGTCTTTGTTCTTCAGTGGTAAAACCTTTAAGCATAGAGCAGTTTCCACAACACATAGATTATTTAAATGTAGGACTAAATCTGACTTGAAAAAATGCAGAGCATCACACAGGGCAGATGGGATTCTGTATGGGGACCAGGATCAGATCGAGTAGAAGCAAAGGACCCTTGAGACTGCGGAAGCCAAGACTCAGGGCAGAGACTCAGTAAGATTCAAGTTAGAGCCAACAGGGAAATCAGACAGAGCCAGTGACCCATGATAAAAAATGACCTTCAGTCTCTCCTTCATCCTCACACAAACCATACACAACAGAACCATCCCTAACCAGTTGTGGGGCTGTTAATACAAAGTGTGTTAGGCTCCTGCACTGAGAAGTGAGGCCAATGTAGGTAGTGATTCTTACTGAGTGACACTTATACTCAAATAGCTTCTAACCCACTCAACAGGTAATGTGTCTTTTCTTCCTCTCTGTTTATTTGCTAAAGTTTAGTTTTTATAGTGCTCTTGGACTTAAAGAACCTAATGAATTTATTTTAACATGTGAATCCCTTTTCTTCCTCCAGGCCTCTAAGGATTGTGTTTGCAATGCTGCCCCTGATCATGGTGTAGAGAATCTTTGACTCATTCTGTCTTGAGGATCAACATCTGAAGAACAGATATACTCCTGTGTGGCACCTAGCGGTAGAATTTTCTCATTGGCATTCTGGAATCACATACAAGTAGAATGCCCTCGAAGTCAGGGGATGATGATTGTTCAATCAAAGCATTATGCTCCTGGACATGATGTAAGTATGTCAGATTGTCATGGAGTGTGTGCTCTGTGGTGATGTCACAGATGTGGCTTCAACACACTGTTGTCCTGTGAGTTTTGGAGAAATGGAAGGTGAGAATTCTGTAGTCACCAGTTTGTCCATTTTTCAGAGTTTTGGAAATGAAGGCAGAAGCCATGGCTGCTTCTACAAAGTGATTGTACATACTCCGCCCTCATCTGCCTCTCTGGTCCATTCACCTATGTGAGGACAATGTTCCTGAGAAGGAGCTGAGGCTTTAACCTCAAGCACATGACAGCTTCCCAATCTCAGCTGCAGTAGTGAATTGCTAGGTAACTGGAGACTGGAGGCCAGCTGGTGCCTGAGCTTGACAATTTCTTTGATTTTGTCTCAGTTTCCAATGAACATTTCTTAAAAGATTCTAAAATTTTGTTAACAAATGTCTGCTTAGAGCCAAACTCCAAAGATCTTTAATTGCTGTATATTTGTAAATATATTTAAGTCTTCGCAGAATAATGCAGAGAAAGGAGACTGGAAACTGAGAAACATGATTGAAAACTGAAACATTAAACCAAAGGAAAAGAGGAGTCAAATGCTCCTAAATTCTCATTTAAAAAAGAGGCCACTGGAATAGGACTGAGCTGTCTACAAGACAAAGGCCCTCATCACCGTCCCCTTCACCCAGTGCTGCTCTGTCCCCTCTAAGCTCATTCATCAGCCAAGGAATTCTCAGACTGTGTTCATCACAAAGATTTACTTCACAGTTATTTCCCAATAGGCACCTCAGTCGCCTGTGTGTCACTTTTCACAGTATCCTATGTGAGGACAGGAACAGGTACAATGTGATGTCATGTCAAAGAAATCTATAAAAATATATACTATATCGAAATGAACACTGCAAGTTTATGTTGGTAGTTTAAAGACCTTTGATTGACAAACTGAATCAGAATTTTTCATTGTTCCTCTATTTTTTTCATGGTTCCTTCATTTCCTATGCACACCTTGGGATGCCAAACAAGGTTAGAATTATGTACCTGTTGAGGATAAAGGCAATTGCTGTCCCAACACTCTGAGATCACCTGCTGCCAAATAATAACACAGCTTTTCACATAGTCCTAAAAACATGATGATCAAGATATTGTGGGCCAAATATGGAAATTGTGTGCAGCATCAGGAGTGAAGTGAACAAGGTCACTGGGATGTAGCACTGCAGTCCATTCCACCTTAGTCTCACAAATTTTTATGTGGTTAAGTAAAGAGCACACACATTTGGAACATTCATGACTTTCTACACTGTTGCCCTCTGCATCAGCTTCAGCATCCAGGTTCCTGACCTGGTTCACTTCCTTCCCTGATGTCTGTTTCTGATGAACAATGATGCAGAGAATGAAAAGCTGGGGAAGTGTGTGTCTTCTGTAGGAAAGCATGCGTCCCTGAAGGTAAACGGAAGAGAGAGGAAAGGATACGGGGCACTAGAAGGCTGACTGATACAGGGGATGGATGAGAGGTGGATGTCTCTAAGCTTTTTTGTGTCACTCTCAGGGAGGTTCAGCACTGTGAGGAAGGAATCCTGAGGCACAGGTGTTGTAAAGGACCCCAGCCTCCCAGTCCTGCTGTGCCCAGTGTCACTGCAGAGCTTAGGTCACAGAATGAGAAACTCCACAATATTGATTTAGCACACAGTTTTTGCTGTCTTGGGACTCTCATCACAGAAGCCATAGAAATGAGTCTGAGTCAAGTGCACAGTGAACAGGCTGTGCTTCTGTGGACTTCAGTTCATCAGCATAAGGAAGCCAGCATGGAAAATGGGGTTCTCACCTGATGACTGCTGTAGGAAGTAGCCTCACTGCTAAGATAGGATGAGGACCCAGCAAGATGATCAGAGCACTCTCCATCTCTGAGAACATTCTGTCACCTGTTGTTCTTATACAGAGAAAGTCACCAAGTACTCTGAGTAATTATTTTTTTAACACTGTTTAAAGACTCTAATGTGCACCATTTGAGATTTCTATTGCAGGTTTGCCACATTGATGGATAAGGGTGAATCTCATATTCACTCACACAATCTTTGCAAAATCTCAAAATTAAAATTATATTAATCACAAATACATATCTCTAATATTATTGTAGTTTCACTTTGGCATTCACAACCTAAAACCTGATGTCTTTGAGCTGAGTTAAGCATCGTTCTTTTTTAAAACATTTTTTATTTTTACATATACATTTATGTTATTACACATATATACAATAAACTACCTAAAGCAAGAAGAACCATGACACAATCAGGAGCTATATAAATGCTATATTCTTAGTGTTTTGTATATTTGTATTTGACAGCCTAGAAAGCACATCTTTCCTATCATGGTGCATCTAAAATTCTGAATGTAAATCGATCTCTGTCCCATCTTGTCATTATCAATTTAAAACATCTATCTAGATGTAAAAACATCCTAACCCCTAAACAACTATGCTTGATTGTAAAACTTAGCTACCTGGTCTTCTACTCCATCAGAGATCTGGGAAGGAATGAACTTGATAACCTGAGTATGCCAGAAGTACACATTAGTAGCTTTTCAAATGAGAGGATGACAGAGACTGTTTTCTACCTGAGTAATGACCAAAACCTCTCTATTATGTTGGAGCACCTTCTTCAGCCTTCTGGCCAAATATATCTGACAGACATATTTATGAGGCAGGAGCTATTGAGGACTTGCTTATGTTGTCCTGGCAGAGTTTAGCCATCAACTCTGTGTGCATCCAAGCTTGCCCTTTTATAAGACAGAATTCTGTCTATGATGGAATTGAGGATATTTTCTCAGTGGCTCGTTTGCCACATTTGAAGCCATCTCCATAAGGATGTTCTTTGATGCTCATCATCCTCTTTGAGGTAGGCTGGGTGTTGCCAAGATTTAACCTGTCTCATTGTCTGTGCGTCTTTCAAATAATAAAAACTTTTTAAAATACCATATTCTGCATGTTTTGTTGTTTTTGAAGACCTTTTCTAACTATCCTACCTTAACTTTTCAGATAATCATATCTCAGATGTAAATCTTCTGATAAAAGTAGACCAGCAATTGATATGACCATGATCTGGTCAGCTAATAATCAACTGTTATTTATCCTTAACAGCCTGCAATAGAACTTTAAATATACTAGAAGTGAACCTTCTATTATAATTAGGTTATATGGGCACAATACCTCATATTAGTACATATATATATATATGTGTGTGTGTGTGTGTGTGTGTGTGTGTGTATACATATACTCTGTGTATGAAAAATAAACTTACATTTGAATTGTATTGTATTACAGTTATTTCATTGCACCCTTGCCTGGACAATCCAACCTGCTTTTGCCTAGATTTGTGGTGATTTTGAGTCCTCCTAGGAATATTTCTGTGATTTTTCAAGCATTTGCAACTATCGGAAAGTAGGTTTTTCTCTGTGTCTTACTCATAAAATCTGTAGTCTGCAGAACTTTTCAGCAGTGAAAACTGACAATGATATTGGTCATGAGCTCAGAGCTAATAAACCAACAAACACCATGATACATCCTGAACATGTCAAAAAGGTGAAGGTTTTCTAGTCTGAATTTGTGGTCTCTCAGGGAAGTGATAATTAACTTCCATCCTGTGGGATAAGTGTGAGGAGAAGGTTTATAGCCTGAAACAGCACATTTGGAAACTGCTACTCTTAAATATAATATGATGGGCTGAAGAGAACAACATTGAAATCCAAGGAGACTCACTCCTTCTGAACCAGTCACATGTTGATCTCAATTGTAAAACATGTTTATACAAATTTTACTCTTAAGCAGGTTCTAGAGATCAGAAGGACATTGGTTATATTTTAAAATAATTTTCAATCAATGTTTCAGAAGAGAATATGTGGGCTCAAGTGTGAAGTGGATTGAACTATTATGACATTGTTACCTTGATGTTTCCAATGTCCTTCTCTGGCTCAAGTGACCCCTCACTTGAGAAAACTGTGATCAGAGCCCATCAACTGTGTTTCTCTTAGAAGGAATTTGTTAGTAAAGAACATCTTGCTGTTGTATTGTACATTAAGCACAGATAATAACTGACTACACAATTTTCTGAAGTTGCTGAGCTAACATGATTTCCATAATACATTTGCTTTTTGACTAATATTACCAAGATATGTAATGATTTAACATGTTCTTTTACATAATCTTATATGTTCCTGTGGGGGGCTTATCTTTCCAGGTCAGTAATTATGATATCTCATAGGACCTAGGAAAGTTTGATAAAGATTGTCTCTCTCCCAGCAACTGACAAAGAACCTTCCAGAGCTATGAGAGACGGACAGTATAAATGGAACTTTGATGTGTGTACCAGCTTGATATCTCCCTGTCCTGTGCCTCAAGTATTTGGTGCCACCAGCAGTAGTATCTTGGTTTCAATATAGAGTATAAAGGACCATGGGGAGTACCCTGAAAAACTTGAGCATAGATTGTATCTCACTAGACATTATTTTTTAAAAAGGTAAACTGTTTGTAATACTAGGGTTTATGTTTCCAAAGATGACATGTCTAGTTGTGGCAATGCCTACTGTTACATAAAACGTAAGTCCACCATTGTCTATGAGTATACATGTATGTATACATTTCTAAATATTTCAAAAATCATCATGCTTAGTAGGTATGGGATACAGTGTGAGTTCGAACAGGACTTCCCTACAGAACATTCGAGACAAGCACAGGGCACATCAGATTTCAGGAAGCTTGGGAGTGATGAGCAGGTACTCAGGTCATGTCTAGGGCTGATTAATGCTGCCATTTGTGGTTTCTGCTTCTGTTTAAGAATTTTCCCAAGACCCTTCAGAATATTATCTGCTTTGAAAATCTCAGACAGTTTGCTTTTTAACAGCAAATTATGTTCCTATGGAGGAATAGTTATCCATTTCACAGTTTCCAGCTGTTGGTGAACATGGGAGTGCATGTGAGTCAGGCTCAGCATATTTTAACAAGTGTCTCTAATTCTGAAACGTCATGAGGGAGAGATATGTGGGAAGGCTTAGGAAATTTTAAATCATCTAGGAATCATCATTTATTTTGTTCACCTATGGAATAAAAACCACACCTCATCTGAATTAACAATCTAAAGATAGAGAAAAAAGGGACAGGAACTCAGTTTCAGATGGCAAGTGCAATTGCCTCCCACAATAAGGTACAGCTGACGTTGTTTTTCACAGATTCTGTGCTTGAATACTCAGGTACTGCAGACAAAACTTTATAATGTCTGGTAAGACCTCTAGCCCTGTTTCTTTTACTGGGATTTGATTTACATAATATTTTCACATTGCATAGTTTTCCTTAAGGAATTTCTTTGGGGATTTATTGTCATTAAATAATTCTACCATTCAGTTCATATTTTTGTACATATTTGAGAATCTCTAATATGCACAATTAGATACAGTCAAATTTCTACCATATTTTCCCCTTCAGCTACTCCTTATCTTCCAGAAAATGAGCCTCTTCCAACTTCAAGAAGTTATCCAGCCCAGTAATTACTGCCCGTGTGCGCAGTTATGTGGAGCCAAGCACTGCAGCATAGGAAACCTTCCAGTGACCACACCCTAAAGAGGTGGATTCTCCCTCCCCAGGAACTATCCACTTACAACAGCTCCTTACTATGAATCAAGACCTAGAAAAAGTTCACCCTATGTATCCTGAGGCTGTTCCTGGTTTGGTGTTAGGTAGGGCTTACAGAGGCACCAACAGCCAAGATGAGGTCAGGATTGCGATAGTCATGTCCTTTCCAGAACAAGCACTTCACAGTGCTCTTCTCCCATGCTCACCTCTTACTTTCTTTCCTTCTCCTTCTCCTCCTCCTCCTCCTCCTCCTCCTCCTCCTCCTCTTTCTCCTCCTTCTCCTCCTCTTCCTCTTTCTCCTCCTCCTCCTCCTCTTCAGTGTCCTCACAGCCTTGGAGGAAGATGGATGGGACTGGAAGACTTTACATCAACCAACGTAATCAGGATTGGGAACAACAAACCTGCCTGTTTATATAATATATAGAAAACACATTGTGTGTGTTAGGGGTTTGGGCTTCTTTTTGTAGGGCTCAAAACTAGAACTGGAATGCTATGAATGGAAGACTCCTTAACTGAGTGGCAAGGGGGACTGCAGTCAGTGGAGTGATGGCGATGGGAAAGCAAAGGTGAGGTGTGGAGATAGAAAGGTGATGAGTGGGAGGGAAACTGCAAATAGGATGTGCCTCCATAGCAAACAGAGAGCAGTTGTCAGGTGGGGAAAGGGAGGACACATTTGTAAGACATCTGCACCAGGAGGACAAAGTTTCTCTCAGAAATGAGTAGAATTGAGAAAAGCCCATAGTGTCCTCATCAAAGAGAAGGAATTCTGAGAACCTCTCCAGGCATGTTATCCTAGAGCCTATCAGGAAGGAACCATACAAGATTCAGGAAGTTGGAAAGACTAAGCTCTTGTATAGAAACAAAATTGTGTGAGTTTTGTTTTCTATTTAGTATTCCAGTTATACTGAAGAGACATAATACACAAAATGTTGTGTGTATCTGTACAATAGAGAACTATATAAAGTAGGATGGATCCCTAACAATTGAATGCTGCATACATAGCAACCACTGCGTGTTAGCTTCTGTAACTGTCATTAGTCTTTGATGGCTTATGTCAGCTCTGAGCACTGCTTCCTGCCCAGGTCCAAATACACAGCCTGATACGGGAAGAAAACATGAAAACATGGCTTCTCTATGCCCACACCAGCCCTGCTCTCACCCACAGCTCTAGCCGAGGATCCCAGCTCTATGTTCTCACTTTCAGTGATCAGCACTGAGCACAGACTTCCCACATGGATGTGGGTTCAACTTGATTTTTATGGTCCTTATTGTACAGGGTAATTAGTGGAACTGATATCATCTGTGTTGTGTGGACATGAGAAAAGGGGGAAATTCTGTTTTGTTGTAGCTTTCTGACCAGCATTCTCCAAAATTGCAGGCGTCCATTGTGAGGTGCAGCAGGTGGAATCTTGGGGCAGCCTAGTGCATACAGGAAAGTCCCTGAAACTCTCCTGTTTGGCCTCTAGATTCACCTTCAGTGATTGTACCATGAACTGGGTCCCCCAAGCTTGAGGGAAGAGGCTGGACTGGGTCGCATACACTGTTGTTAGAGATGATCTTATCTACTATGCAGACACCATGAAGGGCCAATTTACAATCTCTAGAGACAATGGCAAGAACACCCTGTACCTGGAAATGAACAGTCTGTGGACTGAGGGCACAGCTATATATTACTGTCCAAGAAACAGTGAGTGTTACTGAGAGTTCAGCCACAAACCTCCCTGCAGGGCTCTGACGACCAGCAGCAGGCGCTGAGAGCACACAGAACTCTGGTTACAAAAGAGACCTTTGTTCAGACAGGCATAAAGGACTGGTCTCCTCTATTTCTGTGCTGGATGTACTATCTCTGTTAGGGTTATTGAAATTTCTGTTTGCCCTGAAAGAAAAACAACACATGATCATCTCCTTGGATGCTGAAAAACCTTTTGACAAAATTCAACACCCATTCATGTTAAAAGTCCTGAGAGAGCAAGGATCCAAGGCACATACCTAAACATAATAAAGACAATATACAATGAGCCTATAGCCAACATAAAACTAAATGGAGAGAAACGTAATGCAATTCCACCAAAATAAGGTACAAGACAAAGCTGTCCACACTCTCTGTAGCTCTACAATATAGTACTTGAAGTCCTAGCTAGAGAAATAAGACAACTGAAGGAGACCTTAACAATGGAAAGCTGCCTACAGAGCAACCATTCTGTGTTAATTTCTGTAACTGTCATCAGTCTTTGATGTCTTATATCAGCTCTGAGCACTGCTTCCTGCCCAGGTCCAACAACATAGTCTGCTACAGCAGGAAGACATGCAAATGAGGCTTCTCTGTGCCCATGAAAAACAGTCCTGCCCCGACCCTGCAGCTCTGGCAGAGGAGCTCAGCCATGGATTCCCAGATCCTCCCATTCAGTGATCAGCACGGAACACAGACCAATCACCATGTTCTTGGGGATAAGTTTGGTTTTCTTTGTCTTGATTTTAAAAGGTAATTTATGGAGAAGAGGTGCTGTGTGTTGTGAAGACATCAGAAAGAGAAACTTTGTGACAGTTTTCTGACCAGTATTCTCCATGTTTTCAGGAGTCCAGTGTGAGGTGCAGCTGGTGGAGTCCGGGGGAGGCTTCGTACAGCCTGGAAAGTCCATGACACTCTCCTGTGCAACCTCTGGATTCACATTCAGTGGCAGCAACATGAACTTGGTCCGCCAGCCTCCAGGCAAGGGGCTGAAGTGGGTCGCATACATTAGTTATAATAGTGGTACCATCTGGTATGCCGATGCCGTGGAGGGCCGATTCACCATCACCAGAGACAATGCCAAGAACACCCTGTACTTGGACATGAACAGTCTGAAATCTGAGGACACAGCCACATATTACTGTACCACAGACACAGTGAGTGAATGACACTGAGAACTCAGCCTCAAACCTCCCTGCAGGGAGCTGCTGGTCAGCAGGGGGTGCTGAGAACACACAGAGCTCTGAGTGACAGGGAGTTACAGCCTGTTCAGAGTCCTGAAGGACATGGAGTATTTATGCCTGGCAGCTGCTCTGAAGAGACCCAGGGTAGCTTCTCTGGGGCTGGATGCAGATGCCCTTTTTGTTAGCTTTATCTTTTGGGTCCTCAGAACTGATGGGTCAGGCAACTGATCAGGATTGAGAGAAGAAAGAAGAAAGCAAAGAGGGAGCCCAAGGGTTCTTCTCCTGCGATTTAATGTACCATGGCCTAGGAGGAGAATTTAAACTGACCATAATTTTCCTATGGCTGAGACTGTAAAAAGTGGCTTCTGCCAGAAACTGCAGCGGGGTCTAAAAAGGAGGCTCTTTGATCTGTAGACAGGCCTCCTTGTGGAGATCTCCAGTAAGCTAATGTAAACTTAGGCTTGGGTAGAAAAGACCTGAGTCAGCTTCTTATTTGCAAATCTACAGGGAAATAAGAAAAGAGAAAGAGAGAGAGACAGACACATAGACACAAAGACAGAGACACAGACACAGAGAAACAGAGAGTCAGAGAGACAGAGACAGAGAAACAGAGAGAGAGACAGAGACAGAATAAACAGCTCTCACACACATACATTCAAGAGAAAAGGTGGATGAAGTTAGACATCTCGACTTCAACTGAAGTCACGTTTCCAATTTTCAACACCATTTATTGTTGGTGACTGTACTTATACTTCTGAGAAAAGGGAATTACTTCATAGTCAAAAGAGAACAATTAATCTCAAAAACTCATGAATTCTAAACTATAATAGATTACATGTTTTAAAGCTAAGCATGTCTTAGCTATGTATCTGTTACATAAGTTTATAGTGAGTTCAGAATGATGAAGGTTGACATGGTCTCAGGTAAA
>CAJRSG010002760.1:0-23600 GCA_907169655.1 Acomys percivali | reverse complement strand
ACACACACACACACACACACACACACACACACACACACACACACACAAATATATTCTTTTCAGCTTCACGTGGAACTTTCCCCTAAATTAACCATATTCTCAGATGCAACTTGTCTCAATGGATGTGAGAAAACTGAAATAACTCCCTGCATTCTGTCAGACGACCATGTATTAAAGCTGGAAACCAAGGACAACAGAAACAGCAGAACGCTTACAAACTCATAGAAACTGAACATCTCTCTACTACAGGAAACAGACAGGAAGTAGAAGGAAAACTTAGGGCCAAGAGAGAAATAAAGAAAAGAGTTAAAGATATCCTAGAATTCAATGAAAATGAATACACTTAAATCCCAAACTTATGGGACACAATGAAAGTGGTGCTAAGAGGAAAGTTCATAGCACTAAGTGGCTACATTAAAAAAAAATTAGAGAACTCCCATACTAGATACTTAACAGCACACTTGAAAGCTCAAGAACAAAAAGAAGCTCACCCAAGAGGAGTTGAGAGCAAGAAATAATCAAGATGAGGGCTGATATCAATAGAATAGAAACAAAGATAAGAGTATAAAGAATAAATAAAGAAAAAGTTCATTCTTTGAGAAAATTAACAAGCTAGATAAACCCTTATCCAAGACAAACTAAAAACTGCGAAGAGAACAGCCAAATTAATAAAATCAGAAACATAAGGGGGTGTAACAATAGACACAGAGGAAATCCAGAGAATCCCCAGAACATTCTTTAAAAAACTTGTACTCCACAAATTTTGAACTTCTAAAAGAAATGGATAATTTTCTTCACTGGTATCTCTTACCAAAGTTAAATCAAGATTTGATAAACAATTTAAACAGATCTATAACAACTGGTGAAATATAAGCAGTCATCAAAAGTCTCCCAGCTAGAGCTGGCCCTGTCCCTCACCCACCAAAGCAATCGAGAGAGTAGATCCGGAGAGTAGGTCCTACAGCTCACTTGGGCAGTATAGTAAAGCTGACCTTGAATACGAGGCTTGTGGGTGAGCTGGTGCTGAGGGTGTGAACATGGAAGTCTGTCTCCACAACTTGTCCTCTGTGGGGTGGCAAGGGCATGGGAGAAATGTTCTCTCTCACCCTCACGCCTTATAACCTATGGCAGGCTGGAGGTCTGGCACTGAGGTCATGAGAACAGGAGAGCTGCCCCTGATGCTCATCTGCTGCAACACTCAGATGAGCAGGTCATGCAACTTGCCTGTGCAGCACAGTAGAGCTGGCCTTAGATGTCAGAGCTGTGAGGTGAGCTGGCCCTGAGGACCAGAATGTGGGAGAGTAGCCCTTCCCCTTGTCTGCTGTGTGATGGCAAGGGAGAGATGCCCTTCTTCCCTCCCTCATATCCTTGACACCTCTAACAGGTGGGAAAGCTGGCCCTGGGGCCATGAGAGTCGAAGAACCATCCCTGTCCCTTACCACCTGTAATACTTAGGAGAGCAGGCCTTGCACCTCTCCTGGGAAATGGGTAGAACTGTCCCTGATTGTGGCGGGTGTGAGGTTAGCTGGCTCTGGGGATGTGCGAGCAGGAGAGATGGCTTGTGGCCTTGGGTGGGCCAGCAGGAGCAGGACAGGAAAGTTTACATGTTGGGTTGTGTGCTGGGGAACTGGTGGAGTGATCAGTTCAGTTACCTGTCAGGCCCAGAGCCAGGGCTTTGAATTGGCCCAATCCAACACCTACTCAATCGATGAACTGCTGAAGTACAAGAAGGGGCCAGTTCTGTAGATCCAAAACTACAAGTTCTCCATGACACAGGCAACAACATGGTATCTTAGAGGAGTCCCAGTAATGTTCCAGTATTGATAAAGCAGAAGCTTTGTCAGACCAAAGACTCGTTCCAGTGAACATTTGCAAGCAAGGAAGTCTGGGCAAAACGGTATACTGTGGAACACACTGTGACACACTACTGCTTCCCAGGCAAGATTCTTATTTTCTCTGTTGACAAGAGGGATGCAACCATGGAGGGAGGGATTGAGTAAAGAAGTAGGTGAGTAGGATTGGGTATGTGATGTGAAATTCACAAAGGACCAGTAAAAAGTTTTAAAAGTCGTCCAGTCCCCCCATCCAAAACCAAACAAACAATCACCACCAGCTCCAGATAGTCTTAGCAAAGAAGTCTACTAGACTTACAAAGAAGACCTAACTAACACCAATACTTGTAAAATGATATGCCCCACAAAACAGAAGGCCCAAAGGAGGATGCTCAAATCTCACTCAGAAGGGGAAATAAAAAGACATCTGAAGTAGATGGAAGGAGGGACTGGGTAGGAGATGGGGTGGGGGATAATAGGGGTGTGGATCAGGTGTGGGGAGAGTAGGGTGGAGGTTTTGGGGGTAGGACTAGGAGGGAGAATGGAAATCAAGGTGGAGGCATCTCTGGAACAGGGCAGGCTCCCAGGAGCCTATGAGGGTGACCCTAGCTGAGACTCCTACCCCCAGGATATGTGGACCCTGAAGTCACCACGTCCTGTAGCCATGTGGAAGTTCCAGTAGAAGGAGGGGGACACCAACTCATCCATAAAACTTTGGAATCAAAATTTGTCTTGCCTATAAGAAGTGCAGGGGTAAAGATGTACATGTAAGAAATAATTATTAATAACCACTTCAACAAAGTGATCTTAGCTTTGACTAGTGTAATAATGGTAGATGGGCAACAATATTCAGAATGGTAAGTCTAGTTCTCAATAATTTTCAAAAGGAAAGATTAGGGTAAAAATTTCACCTACTCAATTTTTAGTGGGTTAAAGTATAATATATGGTCATTTCTTGATTATTACTGTAATGCAATATAATTCTGAATTGGCAACTGCCACTGAACATTTTCCAGAACATATGGTGTGTTCTAAGCAAACACAAAGTAATTTAAGTAATATTAGTTTAATCAAGACATAATTTTAACACTGTTAAATATCATTAAGGGCAATGGGACCTCCTGCTTCTGGCTGAGCCTTCTGAAGGAAAGATTTCATTGATATGTTTATATAACTGAAAGATAATTCCACTGTGTCCCAAAATCACATAATGCAATCCAAAGACCTTGGAAAATTAATTTAGAATTACCTAATGTTTATACAATGCATGCCATCTCTTGTCTTCAATTATAAAGAAAATTGAGAACAGTCTCTATTTAAAAATGTACTGTTCAAACTGGTAAATTACACTGTGGTGTGGCATACAATACAATTTGGCTAAAGTTCATAGATACTCTTAACAAAAGACAGAGATGTAGGAAGTTATGCTTAATAATTATTAATAAATATCTTAAAACAATCTCCAAGAACTTTCACTTCCACTATGAGGGTTTAGCTGCTATGATAATCTTTCACTAATTACAAAAACCAGAAAACTGAATAAAATACATGAAACAAAAATTCAGAAACTGCCTGAAAGGCAATATAAGACTGATTCCTGAAAAAAGGAAATGAACTAGTTGAATTTTCAATTGCATTTGTTAGACTCTAGAGCTATCAATGGGGAATACAAATGATCCAAGTCAGTGAGCTCCAGAGAAGCAGTCGATAGATACGCTGGAGACTGTGGGTGGATACTACCAGACATGAAGCTGCTGAGCAGAGACAGGAAGCTGGTAGACAGAGACAGGAAGCAGATGGACAGAGACAGACAGGAAGCTGCTGAACAGAGACAGGAAGCTGGTGGACAGAGACAGACAGGAAGCTGATGGGCAGAGAAAGGAAGCTGGTGGATGGAAAACTTTGAAGATCTACAGTCATGCTGTTATCCTTAGCTGATATTTTTTCCTCCATCAGAATTGTTTATGCTTTAAAAATCCATTTGTATTGTTTCATGAAACTGATGGGTACTTTCATTTTTTTTGTTTAAAAGTTTCATACATAAAAATAAAAATTATATAAAAAAGAACACAAGAGCAAAAAAGGTTTCATAAATGTGAATATAATGCATTTTAATCAAATCAATGCCTTACTCACTTTCCTCTGTCATTGCCCATATCCATACTACCACTTTCCCCTTCCAGCATCGTGTACTCTTTTTTTTTAATTACTAATCTTTCATACAAGACACCCAGACTACAATTTCCCCTCCCTTCACTTCTTCCAACTCTGCTACACCTCACAGAGACTGAACCACCAACCAAAAAGGATGCACGGGCTGGACCTAGACCCTCTACACATATGTAGCAGATGGGCAGCTTGTTCATCATGTGGGTCCCTTAACAATGGGAGCAGAGCTGTCTCTCACTCTGCTACCTGCCTCTGGATCCCTTTCCTCTAGCTGGGATGCCATGTCTGGCCCACTGGGAGAGGATGCATGTAGTCCCACTAAGACTTGATGTGCCAAGTTACACTGGTATCTCTTGGGGAACTTCTCTTTCTCTCATAAGAAAGAGAGGGAGAAAAGGGTGGGATGTGAGGGTGGGACTAGGAAGAGAGGAGGGAGGGGATAGGATCAGGCTGAAAAGTGATTAAATAAATAAATAAGTGGGAAAAAATCGAAGAAAATACCTGGGCTTTGATTTTTAAAACATTAATAAGTAGTCACACTGAAGATTTTCAAGTTTTTAAATAGAATATTAATATCCTACAAAAGGTTTCTTAGAAGAGTCCCATGGTCAAATAAGTGAGAAATCCTGTTACTCTATTATTTCTTGAATATCCATTATTCATATAAAAGTACAGAGAAGTATTTACAACAAAGAATCAATTTAGGTTTAAGTCAAAAATTTTCACTTATTTATTGGTGATACTTGTTATTCACAATACCTTCTAAAATACTTAAGACAATAGTCCCCACACAACAGCTTTGGGATTGCTGCCTGTGATGATGACGTATATCATTTGGTTCTATAAGTAGTTACATCCGGGGGGCACACAATAAAAATGCTGAAGGAAATGTAGTTGAGACTATGGAAGTGTTTTTATCAAATATAGGCTCCATATGAATCAAATTAGTAACTTTCAGGTAGATGATTTCAGGGAGATGATTTCTCTTTCTTTAAAATTAGAGTGTTGTATGGTGTCACATATGAAATCCGGCCTCAAAAGGCACATTGGACAATATGTAAGTAAATTTTGCTGAACAAATGTTTGGTGACAAAAGTGCAAATTAATTAGAAACATGTGGGATAAATTGCTTTTGAAATATGCCTTTGTGTAAAATTTTAGAAATGGCTTAAAATAAGTTTTGACCAGATGTGTTTTGGGTTTTACTAAGCTTAGATATTAAAACATTCAGGCTGTGCATGATCGTCATGAAAAAGTCATCCGCTTCTAACTTAAACTCCTAGAAAAGAGAAAATGAACATTTATGTCTAGAAGGTTTTAATGGACCTTAGCATGCTACAGAATAAGGTATTTGAAGTCATTGAGACCTACCCACTGTCTTCCTTACCATCTTGCCAGAATTATTTGCCTGAAATTTCAAGTTGGAACACTAACCTTCTAGACTTATTTATATGCAAACTTGTCTTTTGTTCACTTTTGGTAACAAACACATGGCTATGTGCATTACAACATTGTCCCCACTACATATTTATCATCTTAATTTTCTAATATTTGGCATTATCACACAGATCCAGTAGGTATTTAGTTGTTCATTAAAATTACTGTTGTTAGCAGGCCTCTGGAAACAGACTTTCTTAACTTTCTTAACTTGAGTTTATTTATTTGTATTATTCAAAGCAACAGAGCCAAACACACAAAATTCTGTAAAAATGCTTGGGATTGCATTTTTATTGAAAGATTTTTGTATGTTGAACCATCCCTGCATCCCTTGGATGAAGCCTACTTGATTATGGTGGATGCTCTTTTTGATGTGTTCTTGGATTTTATTAGGAATTATTTTATTGCGTATTTTTGCAACAATGTTCATGAGGGAAATTGGGCTGTGATTCTGTTTTCTTTATTTGGTCTTTATGTGGTTTAGGTATCAGGGTGACTGTGGCTTCATAGACTGAATCATGTAATATTCCTTCTATTTCTATTTTGTGTAGTAGTTTGAGGAGTATTAGCTCTTCTTTGGAGATCTGGTAGAATTCTCCACTAAAACCATCTGGGCTTTGTTTGTTTGTTTGTTTGTTTGTTTGTTTTTTTAGGGAACTTTTAATGACTATTAATATTTCCTTAGGGGTTATAGGTTTACTTAAATTATTTATCTGATTTTTATTTAACTTCAGTAAGTGGTATATATCGAAAAAATTGTCCATTTCTTTTGGATTTTCTAATTTTGTGCAGTATAGGTTTTTGAAGTAAGACCTAGGGATTTTTTGGACTTCCTCGGTGTTTGTTTTAGTATCCTCCCCCACTTTCTTTCTGACTTTGTTGATTTGGATATCCTCTCCCTGTCTTTTCGTTAATTTGGCTAAAGTTTGTCTATCTTGTTGAGCTTCTCAAAGAACATGCTTGTTTCACTGAATCTTTGTATTCTCTTTGTTTCTATTTCATTGATTTCATCCCTAATTTTGATTAATTCTTGCCATCTACTCTTCTTGGATAGTTTTGTTTGTTTGTTTTGAGAGCTTTCTGTTGTGCTGTTAATTTGTTAATATGAGAAGTCATTCATTAGGAACCTGTTCAGTCCCCAAGAGTTTGTAGGTTTTCTGTTGCTTATGTTATTGTTCAAGTCCAGCTTTAAGTTTTGGTGGTCTGATTAGGCACAGGAGGTTATTTCAATTTTCTTGTATCTGTTGAGACTTGATTTGTGACTGAGTGTATGGTCAAATTTTGAGAATGTTTCATGATATGCTGATAAGAAGGCATATTCTTTTGTGTTGGGTGAAATGTTCTGAAGATATTTGATTCATAATGTCTGTTAGTTCCATTATTTCTCTGTTTTGTTTTTTTCTGGATGACCTCTTCATTGACGAGACTGTAGTATTGAAGTCTCCCACTCTTAATGTATGAGATTTGATATGTGAATTAAGCTTTAATAATGTTTCTTTTACAAATGTGGGTGCCCTTGTGTTTGGAGCATAAATGTTAAGAATCTATTTCTTCTATCTTCAAGGCTCGAAATCTTCTCTTCCATCTCTTTTATTCTTTTGTTGATGCTTGTATCTGTAGCTCCTACTTGCTTACCCAAACTTTCCATCTTCAGGATTCCCTCAGTTTGTTTTTTTTTTTGTTGTTTATGTTTCCATTTTCAGAACTTGAACACTTTCATTTACCTCTTTTTTTATTTTATTTTACTTTTTGGCATTCTTTAAAGGATTGATTGGTTTCCTACAATTTTTGATTGGCCTTTCCTCTATTTCTTTAGAGGATTTTTTTTTCATTTATTCTTTAACATCCTCTGTCATCTCCATAAGATTGGTTTCAAGGCTGTTTTTATTGTGCTTCAGCTGCATTGAGATACTCAGGTCTTGCGGTCATAGGAGAGCCGGGCTGTGGCAGTGCCACCTCACTCTGGAGCTTGTTAATTGTGTTCTTACTCTAGCTTTTAGGCGTCAGGGTTTGGGATGATTAGAGGTCGAGATGCTGACTATTGTGTTTGTCTTGGTTGGGGGGGTGTTTTCTTCCTTGGTTTCCAGTTTCTCTTTGTGGCCTGGATTTCTGGTCATCTTCATGACCTCTGATCCAGTAGGGAGTCTCTGTCCCAGCTGGAGGCTTAGCCTTTAGTGTAGCACCGGGTGTCTGTTTTTCTGACTCTTGTAGCCTGCACTTGTTCTTTTGGCTGGTATGACTTGTACATGAGCAGGGCACGTCCTCTAGAGTTAGGGGCAGAGGCCCAGCCTCAGAGTGGACCATGAGGTGATGGGCAGTGGAAAAGGTCTTTGGGGATGGGATTAGTGGAGTGGGGCAGTTCATCTGGCAGACAGGCCACACACCTGTTCCTCTAATTGCTGGGGCTGGGGCTTGAACCGGAGCAGTGGTAGCCCTGGGCTGGTCTTTTATAATATCAGAAGCTTATAAAAGAGTTTTTAAATAAGGTGGTAAAAGTAATAGCACATTTTCTACACTTGAGCAGTTTTATTTGTAGTTTTCTATTGTTATCTCTAAAGTATACAAAAGAAATAGTATCAAATTTAGTGAAAATACTGAAAGATGAACATTTGAAACATATGGTTGATGAATGGCTTGGTAATGGTATTTTGTAGTACTGAAATATATTTTTCCTAGTAGGGGTATTCAGCAAAAAAAAGTAAATATAGATGATCTACATTTCAGATATATCCAGCTTCTAAAATTGTAAAAAATGTTTGAAATGTTACCTGAGAGAAAAGACTAGGCATAAAATTCAGACTTATCCTAATGAGAACATTTAGTGTGTTCTATGTTATGCTATCCCTACAAAGAGAGTTATTTTAATGCATAACCCACCACTTAAATATTTTTAATAATTTTTTGAGAACCTCATACAATGTGTTTTGATTATATTTATTCCCTGCTCTTCCCTTAACTCCTTCCAGATTCACCTTCCACTTCCATATTTCAACTTCATGTCTTTTTAAGTTTTTTTATAATTTATTTTAAAAATTTACTTATCTATTATAATATATTCACATTACATCCCTATTGTTATCCCCTCACTCTAATCTCCCTGTTTCCACCCTCCCTCCCTCTTCTGCCATATTCCACTCCCCTAGGCCCCTAAAAGTGAGGGGTGCTTCCTTCCCCACCATCTGATCACAGTCTGTCAGATCTCACCAGAGTAGCCTGTATCTCCTTCCTCTGTGTACCCACAAGGCTGCCTCACCAAGGGACCATGAGCAAATAACAGCCACCAGAGTTCATGCACGTCAGAGGTAGTTCCCTCTCTTCTAGATCAACTAATCACAAATGGAATTTCAGGGAAGACTCTATATACAAGTCCTCACCTTGAAATATTTTTATACTCTTAAGAGGTTTGGATTTTATCCTGAGAGCAAATAAATGATGAATGAGACAATTCCTGCTGCTGCACTATGAAGAACGGAGTGAACAGAATAATGTTGGAGACATTGACATAAGTTAGGTACATAGCTGAGAAATGAAAATAACTTGAATAACCGGAGTGTAGAAATAGAAAGAGTTAGAGATATTTTATGAGTGACCTGATACATGGAGATCAGGAACTAAGGTTGACAGACAGATGGCTATAAAGCAGAGAACTTTATAGTGGTGCCTATATAGGGCATGAAGATTGGGAATATAAAAGGAGATGGGTCAATCAGTTCATAGGAGCAGGCAGTTGCTTGACTGTCTCACCACACTTTTGTAGGTTCATGTGGTGAGGAAATCATGAGTTCACATAGATTTAGTTTATCATTCAAATCAAAGTAAGCTCAATGATCTTAATGTTTTTATAGGTTTCTATAGACCTGTGATGCCAAGTGAGACTCACTGAGATGATGTGTACTAGGCTCTGTGTACTTCTGATTTCCTAAAAGATTACTAGCAAATTTATACTTTCTTGTTTTGGTATGTTCTTTGAGTCCTCCTCTGGGAACAAAGGTATCCTTTCCAGGGTGATGCCTTCTCCAAGACACATAGCAACACCATGCACCATGCCTCAGTTTCCAATAGCAGTAGAGTGGCTTTAGTTCTAGATAGATTGAATTTTAAATTTCTAATATCATCTAAATAAAGATACTCCTTAGACATTAAACTATAATAATAGTAATATTCAGTATAGTTTATAGAAGATAGGTGAAGATAAAATCTATTAATTTTGGCTTTGTTAAATGATACCATGATATCCATTCTTAAGATAGTTAAGGCTATAATTAGTGTGTTAGAGTCAATACTTGATTCATCACAGACTGAATTTGCCCAGGCTGCCTTTTGTGTTCTCACCAGGACTAATAATCTGCTAGTGTTCCAAGGAATCCAACACAAGAAATAGAAAATAGTGTACAACATACTAGGAACTGGCCATACAACTGTCGCTTCTGTCTGCTTTAGTCTCCAGTAGGAATAAAATGCACATGACAAATGTGAGCCACATATACAATTAAAACATTCTTGAATCCATGTTTTAAAGTAAAAAGAATTTTAATAATACATTTTATTTAATACAGTATATAAAATATTTTAACATGTTCAACATAAATATCTTGTGATTTTTTAAATTATAAACTTTGAAATATAGTGAGAAGTTCCAATTTGAACTAGATGTATTACATGCACTCAATCGCTTTATGTGCCTACTGAATACCATATTGAACAGAGCAGATGCACACTTCAGGAACAGCAAATTAAATTTCATTATATATGTGGGATATAGCTTGCTTTGTGTTTTAAAAGACTAAACTCTATATTTAATTTATCTTATACAATATAATGTTTTAAGAATATTTTATCAATTGAGAATTTAATATATTTTGATCATATTTATTCACAATCCTCTCCGCTAACTCCTTCCAGATTTATTCCCACTTCCAAGTCTTATTATAGCTCTTCTTCTGCCTCTTCTGTGATGGTCCTGGAGCCTTGAGGCAGCGTTATGGTATACATGTCCCATTAGTACACACTTTCTTCACTATGACCAGTTGTGAGTTTCCGTGATAATCATGATCCACTTACCAAAGAAACTTCTCTGAGTCTCAGAGTCACGTTAATCTATAGGTGTGGAGATACTAGTTTAGAGGGTAGTTTAATACTGTGATCACTAGTAAATTAGCATGAATTGGTTTGCCCCTAGAGCCTTTGGCCTCCTCAAACATGGGTTCTATATTATTCTATATTCTATATTATTATTCTATATTATTATTATTATTATTATTATTATTATATATATTTTTTTCTTTTTTAAAAAATCACTGTTCATTGGTTTTTTTTTTTAATTTATTTATTTTTTTAATTAATTTATTCTTGTTACATTTCTATGGTTATCCCATCCCTTGTATCCTCCCATTCTCCCCTCCCTCCCATTTTCCCCTTATTCCCCTCCCCTATGACTATTCCTCAGAGGGATTACCTCCCTCTGTATATGCTCATAGGGTATCAAGTCTCTTCTCAGTGACCTGCTGTCCTTCCTCTGAGTGCCACTAGGTCTCCCCCGCCAGGGGACATAGTCAGATGTGAGGCACCAGAGTACTTGAGAAAGTCAAATCCCTCTCTCCACTCAAGTGTGGAGACTGTCTTGTCCATGGGCTAGATCAGGGTAGGGGTTTAAATTTTTCGGCCTGTATTGTCCTTGGCTAGGGCCTTAGTTTGAGCGGGACCCCATGACCCAAATCTGCCTATCATAATGTTCTACTTGTAGGTTTCTAGAACCCACTGGATCCTTCTACATTGCTATTCACCCATTGTTCTCTCATCTAGAGTTTCCAGCTATCCCAAAGAAAACAACCCAGAGAGCTCAAATACAATGGATAAAAATAAATTTTAAGAAATTGTTTTTCTTTCACTTTTCATGTGCTCTTTATGTTGCATTAAAAGTACCATGACCTTGTTATCTATAATGAGAGGAAAGTTGGCTACTAATATGCCTAGACAGAGGCTTGAAAAGCCGATAAATAAGCTTACACTTTTCTGTATCCATTACCCACTTCTATTTTCTCTAATTTACAAGCTGTACTAAATTCAGCTAACCAAGAATAAAATCCCCAAATAACTCTCAGAAACGTACATAGTTATCGCATCTGTGTTGAGATCTCTAATCTTACATTTTTCTATTGATTTGAATCACCTTTAAAATATAATTTATTAAGATTCTAAACTCATAGTGTGTTATCTTTCCTATAAGTGTGTGTGTGATTCCTACAGCAGTGTCTGATGTTACTCATATAGATAAAAAACACACGAGTTATTTTAGGGATTAATAGAAAAACAGAGGTCCACTGTTTCTCACTAGATTGTTATCATGTTAGCATTGTCAGCCTATTTCTGACTTATTACAAAATAAAATTAGCTAATTTCTACGCTTAAGTTTTTCCAGAAAGCATAGTGCTAGTAAGGCAGATACTATGATCTCATATTAGAAGAAACTCACCTTTAAAAAAATTCTATTGAAATTATCCCCAGAGAGACCATCTCACACATTCAAAAAAACAAGATACAATTATGTCAAATTAACATACTAGTTAAAAATTACAGCAAATGTTACTTTAAATATTTAAATTTTAAATTAACACTAAATTAAATTTTGAATTTTTAAATTAAATGCAAGCTGGGCAGTGTGTTACATGCTTTTGATCTGAGCACTCAGGTGGCAGAGGCAGGTGGACCTCTGTGAGTTTGAGGCCTGCCTGGTCTACAGAGTAAGTTCCTGGACAGCCAGGATTACACCAAGAAAACCTGTCTGGAAAAACAAAAAAAGAAAAACAATAACAGGAAATCTTGTTTAAAATTCCAATTAAGCTTTCATAGGTCCCAGGACAGTCAAGGCTACACAGAGAAACCTTATCTCAGGGGGAGGGAGGCAGTACATAGGTCACAAGAATTGTTACTTGGACTCTTCCTAAGTTAAGACCAAAATAATTCAATTAGATAAGAATTAGCAAAAACCCGTACACTAATATATTGACTTAGCCACTAACACAACTATATATTTTTTAATCCAGTCGCATTTTGGACTGTTAGAAGTATAAATCAACACTTTCCTGGAAGGCTACAACATGGGATAACAACTGTCATTTGTCAAGTGTTTGAATTTTTGTTGTTTTCTTTTCTTGATACAGGTTCTCACTATGTAATTCTGTCTAGGCCTGAAACCTGCTGTGTGACTGAACCTGGCCTTAAGTTCACAGATATTCTCCTGCCTCTGCCTCCCCAAATCAAGCTATTATTAAAGGTATGCACCATCACACCTGGCTTAAATTTTTTGGTGGAGAGGGTCTAGACAGAACTGCTCGGTGTAGCCTTGGCTGACCAGGACACACTTTGTAGACCAGGCTGGCTTAATTTTTGTTGTTTAGTAAACTTAACTCTACAATTAATTTAGACTTGTAACTGACTAAGGAAGACTTGGAACCCAAAGAACACAATGGGAACACAAAGGTTGGAGAACATTGTAAACAGACTTGAAGGATACTCTCCTGAAAGAAAGGCTTGGTGGTCAAAATACGGGCAAGTCAAATGTAATAGTGTTGTCCACAGCCAGCAGTGAGGGCCTCCTGCGTGCTCTAAACACTTCTGGGTGTCTATAACGCTCATGCCATTTTTCACTTTCCTAAAGACAACAGCTTGTCTTCCATGGAGTGAAAAGGAAAGCCTGGCAGCCATTTGCCATAAACAAGATGGCAGGACAATATGCCTCAAGATGATGTGTTCATCATCAAATCTATCCCTATAAATGGAAAAATAGCTAGTGCCATGACAGGTACATGAAATCCCCACCTTAGCATGCAGATTCTGAATTAATTCTGTGAAAGCAGGAACTCTGTAACCAAGTCCTTTCCCTTCAGTGCTCACATGATGAAAATGTTCCACTGTCTTAAGAACGTTGTATTCAAATGTCTTGAAGGAGATACCCCATAACGGCTTGCCTCAACAGCAATAAAAAAGAACCTGCTGGATCCACTGTGGGTAGCAGCAAGAAGCTGCAGGAACAGTGTTGTCTGCAAAGCCTCATCTTGGTTTTTGGCGCAGTGATTCCATACTTAAGAATTATCTTTGAGCCAGACAGGATGGTGCACAGTGGTAACTGAATACCTAAGAGAAGGTGGCAGGAGGATGAGGAGGCCAAGGTCACCCTTAGCAACCCAGTAAGTTCAAGACTAGCCTGGAATGCAAGAAAACCTGTTTCACCAATCAAATAGATAAATAGGTAGATGATAGATAGATACATAGATAGATAGATAGATAGATAGATAGATAGATAGATAGATAGATAGATAGATGATAGATGAAATTAGAAATGAAAAACTTTCCAATTAGTTTTCTACATATGCTGCTGATATAAAAAGAAATCAGCAACATAGGACATAATAAAGGGGGTTAATCTTTCAGTTTTAATGCCAAAGTTTAGCCTCTTAAAGAAACAAATAATAAGTAAATAAATATTATGTAGTCACTTAAGGCAATATAAATAATATGTAGAGCTATAATAAAATGTTCACCATACATTGTATAAAATATACCAAAATACCTAGGACTTTTGTTTACAAATATGTAATGTCTCTTTCACATTTTGGGAATGATAATGAAAATTTTAAATTTCCTCCATCAAACTACTATTTAAAGAACTCTTACTAGTGTGCATTAATTAATTTTACAAAAATAAGGCCTTTCATAGTGACATTTTATTCAAATATATCATAAAGTTTATCAAATTCATTCTCTATCACTTTTTTCTGTCCTCAGTCCAATGAGTCCCTTTCTTCCCAAATAGTCGCCTCCCTACTTCATGTCATACATATGTATGTGTGTATGCATATATGTGTGTGTGTCTGTGTGTGTGTGTGTGTGTTTGTATGTGTGTGTTTGTATGTGTGTCTCTGTGTGTGTCTGTGTGTGTCTGTGTGTGTGTGTCTCTGTGTGTGTGTGTCTGTGTGTGTCTCTCTCTGTGTGTCTGTGTGTGTGTCTCTGTGTGTGTGTCTGTATGTGGGTGTCTCTGTGTGTCTCTGTGTATGTGTCTGTGTGTGTGTGTCTGTGTGTGTGTCTCTGTGTGTGTGTCTGTGTGTGTGCATGTGTGTGTGTGTGTGTGTGTGTGTGTGTGTGTACATAAAACCTAGGTGCCACATAGGAGAAGAACTGTGTGATATTTATCTTCTGGATTTGAATGATTTTGCTTGCTTTCTAATTCACCTCCATTTTCTAGCAAATGACACAATTTTGCTCAGTACGTGCCACATTCTTCATTCATCTGTTGATGGTCACTTAGATTGATTCTGTAATTTGTCTGCTGTTAATAATGCCATACAAAGAGAACCCTAACAGATGTGTGGGTGTCTCTGTGGTGTGCTGACTTTGCTGCCTTGGCATTTACTCTCAGGAGAGGCACAGCTGGACAATATGGTGGCTCACCTTTTAGTCCCCTGAGGACCTGTGTGAAGACCTTTTTGTCCAGTGTGGACACTGGTTTTCATAGTGGCTGCTGTAGGTTATTGCTTCCTGCAGTGTGCATGTGTCCATCTCCAACCTACAACCTCAGCATCAGAAGCCAGAGACGTCAGGGAAATAAATAGTAATCCTGTAATTTTTACTCAGATTTTTCTATAGCCAAAGCCTGAAATTAATAATTATAATGATGGATTATTCATGGAATAAAGAGTTTGAAACTGATCAACTAATAGACCTCTGAATAAATAATTTTAATCACTAACTTATTTACCAGTAATAGTTTTTTAACAGTTTTCTTATAATGAAGTCAAGTGAAAAGCAAAATAATAGTAATAATAATAATAATAAAAACAGCAAACAAAAAACATGTTTTAACTAGTGCATTACAGTTAATGCCTTGAAGGGGCAGGAGAGATGTCTCTGTAGTTAAGAGAACTTGCTGTTCTTGCAGAGGACCCAGGTTAAATTCCCAGTAGTACCCACATGATGGGCCACAACCCTCCACTTCTAGGGAGCCTAGTACCTTCTTCTGACTTCATTAGGCATGCACATGGTACACAAACATACATGCGGGCAAAACTTTAATGCATATAAAATAAAATAAATAAATCTAAAATTTTTGATAAATTAAAGGTTCATTAAAATAGTGCATAGATGATAAGTATGTTTAAAAATAAAAAGACAGAGTGAGGAGAATAATGCTTGGAGGTGGATAGGACAGAATCAGGAGGGCAGGGCATTTGAAATACTAAGGATGTTTGAAAACATTAAATGAAAACCTACTATTTCATAAGCTCCCTAAAGAGCATATCAAAAAAATTTGTAATTGAAATTACCCTACACCAGGGAATAATGCTCCTCCCAGAAGCCACAGGCTATTAAAAAAGAATCACAGTGCCAGCTGTGGAATGACTTCCTTTATAGAATTCATGTGAAAAAAGTAGCTAAAACATATACAAATTAGATTAGTATTGCCTAAGAGTCTTTAGGGGGTAGGTGCAGTGAACTTTATTGATGGCATTCAAGAGAGTAGGGCTCCCTGGGCCCCTCCCATTATTCTGGGCTTCTAGAATGGAAAGTGTGAGAGGAGATGCTCAGTGTCAGGTGCTGAGTTGGAACAGGGACTCCTCTGCAGCCAAGGGCCTCTCTCTTCCTTTCTTGTCCTTAAGGGGGTGGGTGGTACAGGGCTTCTTACTCCTTGGAGGCCATGTAGGCCATAAGGTCCACCACTGTGTTGCTATAGCTGTATTCATTGTCATACTAGGAAATACGCTTTACAAAGTTGTCATTAAGAGGAATGTTAGCCCCAGCACCAACAGTGGAAGGATGGGAATCACTGTTAAAGTCGCAGGAGACAATCTGATCCTCAGTGTAGCCCAGGATACCCATTAGTGGGCCTGTGAATGCCTGCTTTACTACCTTTCTGATGTCATCGTATTTGGCAGGTTTCTCCAGTCTGCACGTCAGATCCACAATGAACACGTTGTGGGTAGAACACAGAAGGCCATGCCAGGGAGCTTCCCATTCAGCTCTGAGATGACCTTGCCCACAGCCTTGGCAGCACCAGAGGATGCAGGGATGATGCTCTAGGCAGCCCCACAGCCATCACGCCACAGCTTTCCAGAGGGTCCACCCACAGTCTTCTGGGTAGCAGTGATGTCCTTCCATGATGCCAGTGTTGTCATGGATGACCTTGGCCACATGTGCTAAGCAGTTGGTGGTGCAGGAAGCATTGCTGACAATCCTGAGTGAGTTGTCACACTTCTCAGGGTTCACACCCATCACAAACATGGAAGCATCGCCAGAAGGGGCAGAGATGATGACCCGTTTGGCCCCACCCTTCAAGTGGGCCCCAGCTTTCTTCATGGTGGTGAAGACACAGTAGACTCCACAACATACTCGGCATCAGCAGCACACCATTTGATGTTAGCAGGATCTCGCTAATGGAAGATGATGATGGGCTTCCCATTGATGACAAGCTTCCTGTTCTCAGCCTTGACTGTGCTGTTGAACTTACCATGGGTAGAGTCATTCTGGAACTTGTAGACCATGTAGTTGAGGTCAATGAGGGTTGTTGATGGCAACAATCTCCACTTTGCCAGATGAGCAGGCAGACCTGGTAACCAGGTGCCCAATACAGCCAAATCAGTTTACTCTGACCTTCACCATCATGTCATGTCAAGAGACAAGGCTGACACTGCATGAGAAGATGTGGCTGTCTCTGGAACAGGGAGGAGCCTGTTTTTGGTTTTGCAAGACAGGGTTTCTCTGTGTAGCTTTGGCTGTCCCATACTCACTTTGTAGACCAAGCTGGCTTCAAACTCACAGAGATACCTGCCTCTCTGAGTACAGGGATTACAGGCATGTGTCACCCCGCCCAGCTTGACTGAGGTTCTTTTGGTTTTTTGTTTGTTATTTTGTTTGTTTGTTTGTTTGTTTGTTTGTTTGTTTGTTTTTTGAGACAGGGTTTCTCTGTGTAGCCTTAACTGTCCTGGACTTGCTTTGTAGACCTGGCTGGCCTCAAACTCACAGCAATCCACCTGCCTCTGCCTCCCAAGTGCTGGGATTAAAGGTGTGCACCAGCATGCCTGGCTTTGTCTGAGATTCTTAACCAGCATCAATTTACAAAGAATCAGTAATTCTTTGAATTAAGCTTAACATGAAATGTATTTGATTTTCAAATGCTATATTCTTCAAGCTTCACTTATACAAAATTGTCAATCTCAATGAATGTATGATTTTAAAGGAATCTTTTAAATATCTTAACTAGATTACCAAGTAAAAAGTACTTAAAGAAAAGCAGGTCTTCTTCCTGCCTGCTGGATGTAGAACTTTCAGTTACGTCTCCAGCACCACCACGTCTGCCTGTGTGTCACTGTGCTCCCCACCATGATGAAAGTGGAACTCTTAGCAAGCCTCAGAGTCCTTGCCCCTGTGTTCTCTTCACCCTGGGCTCAACAGCCACAGAACTAAGTGACTATGGAATGCAATTCTGAAATGATGGCGGCGAGCAGTGTGGACCGTGTTTGGAAGCTCCAGTGAACAGTTCGGGGGAATTGCACAGATTTCTGAGCCAGGAACACCAGGATCCCGACACCACGGCAGCAGGAGTGCTCCACGGTTCGGAAGGACCAGGGTGCGGAGGACCTGCGTGCCCCTACACACGGGAGGAGTGCGGATTTTCTCGGATCAGAGCAGCGGCGGCACAGGCGGCGTCAGCAACACCAGCAGCAGCGACTGAGGTTTGCAGCTCAGAGCCATCCAGTGGAGGCGGTTAGTGTGGTGGCCGGTGGGAGTTGCTGCGGGAGAGGGGACACTGGACAGGATTTGGGTCGCGTGGTGCTTTGTGACCCAAGCTGGACACGGCGGACAGTTCAGCCCCAGAGTCCCGGGTACAGCTCAGGGCGCAGTGCTGTGGAGACACTGATTCAGCGCAGCGGGCAATTCTGCCCAAGACAACAGCTTAGCGGAGCCACGGCTCCCCTGCTGTGACACAGGCTGGGCAGAGCACTCAGTTCCACCCCAGGCCCGTCTCTGCACAGCAGCAGTTCACCTGCTGTGACGCAGGCTGGGCGGAGCACTCAGTTCCACCCCAGGCCCGTCTCTGCACAGCAGCAGTTCACCTGCTGTGACACAGGCTGGGCGGAGCACTCAGTTCCACCCCAGGCCCGTCTCTGCACAGCCACAGTTCACCTGCTGTGACGCAGGCTGGGCGGAGCGCTCAGGTCCACCGAAGGACCACCTCAGTGCAGCCAGTTCACCTGCTGTGACGCAGGCTGGGCAGCGCGCTCAGTCCCACCGGAGGCGCTAGCGCTCATCAACGAGCAGTTCTGCTCAAGACATTAGCTCTCCTCAGAGGGCAGTTTTAGGGCGCTGACGCAGGCTGAGGTCAGCACGCAGATTCAGCCCAGAGTCCCTAGCTGGACTTGCCGGGCGGATTAGGCCCAGGGATTCTTCCTGAGCTGTGCACACAGGCTCGGCGGCCCCAAGACTCTGGCTGGACTATGCACGCAGTATAGGCCTGGAGGCCCGGGCTGAATTCAGCATGCAGTGTGGGTCCATAGTCCCTGGCTGAGCTCGGAGCACAATTCTGCCCCAGAGACTCGGGTGGAGCTCGGCGTGCAGCTTAGGGCCACAGTCCCTAACCGTGCTTGGCAGACAGATTGGGCCCAGAGTCTCTAGTAGAGCCTTTGGCACAGTCCCGGCTCTAAGACTCTGGTTGGACACAGTGTGCAGTTTGAATCCAGAATTCCTGGCTGAGCTGCGCGGATGTTTCGGGCATGAGTCAATAACTGACCACAGCAAGCAGTTTGGCCAAACACCCCTAGCTGAGCTTGGTGCGCAGTCCTAGCCCGAAAATTCTGGCTGGACCCTGTGTGCATTTTGAGCCCAGAATTCCTAGCTAAGCTCGGCAGACGGTTCAGGCCCTGAGATACTAGCTGAGCTCGGACGGTGGTTTGGGACTAGTGTCCCTGGCTGGACCTGGCAGGGAACCCAGAAGGCTGTGGATACCTTGGCCTGAACCAACGCTCATCCAGAGACCCAGAACGATTACAGGACCCACAGCACAGGAGAGCTGAGGATCACTGGCTGTGAGAGCCCAAAACGCCAGGGCTAACCTCCTGCCATCCACAACAGTGAAACATAAGAGCTTCCAACCTACGGAAACAGTGAGAAAACAAGTGAATCTATCATCAGACTCTCTCCATCCAACTCGGGAATCTACCCAACGAAAACAAAGCCAGCAAGATGTCTAAAGGACAGCGTAAAAGCATACGCAAAAAACCTCAAAACAACATGGCGTCTCCAGTTTCCAGCTATCCCAAAGAAAACAACCCAGAGAGCTCAAATACAACGGAAATACAAGAAAATGACCTCAAATCCTTAATAAGGAGCATATTAATGGAGGAAACAAATGAAATTCGTAATCAAATACAGGAAGATGCAGCAAAACAGGTGAGAGACATAAAAGAAGCACATAGAGTGGAACTGGAAAAATTTAAGGAAAATGCAAATAACCAGATGGAAGAAATAATTAAAACGGTTCAAGCTCTGAAGACCTATAAAGAGGCAATGGAAGAAACTCAGGAATATACAAATAATGAGGTGAAAGAAATAAAAAAAATCAGTTCAAGATCTGAAGACGAAAATGGATTCAATGATAAACACACAGACAGAAGAAAAACGAGAACGCGAGACCTCAAAGAAGAAGGCAAGCAACACAGAGGTGAGCCTTTCTAACAGAATCCAAGAGACGGAAGAACGAATTTCAGGTCTAGAAGATACAATCACAGATCTTGAAGCAACCATTAAAGATAATGCCAAATCTGGAAAACTCCTGACACAAAACATCCAAGAAATTCAGGACACCATGAAAAGAAAAAATCTGAGGATAATAGGCATTGAAGAAAGAGAAGATATCAGACTCCAAGGCCCAGAAACTATTCTCAAAAAAATTATAGAAGAAAATTTCCCCAACCTAAAGAAAGAGATACCTATAAACATACAAGAGGCCTACAGAACACCAAATAGAATTGACCAGAAAAGGAAAACTGCCCGTCACATAATAATCAAAACACAAAACATACAGAACAAAGAAAAAATATTAAAAGCTGCAAGGGAAAAGGGCCAAATAACATTCAATGGCAAACCTATCAGAATTACACCAGACTTCTCAGCAGAGACCATAAAAGCCAGAAGAGCCTGGACAGAGATCCTGCAAACCCTGAGAGACCACAGATGCCAGGCCAGACTACTTTACCCAGCAAAACTATCAATAAACATTGATGGAGAAAACAAAATATTCCATGACAAAAACAAATTCAAACAGTACCTATCCACAAATCCAGCTTTACAGAAGGTACTAGAAGGAAAACTCCATCCCAAAGGGTCAAGCTACAACCAAAGCTACTCAGGAAATAGGTAATTATACCATAGCAAAAACACAACTACACAGACACTCGATTGGAAACAACATCAAAATTAAGACTCTTAACAGTCACTGGTCGTTAATATCTCTCAACATCAATGGTCTTAATTCTCCAATAAAAAGACATAGACTATCTGAATGGGTGCATAAACAAGATCCAACATTCTTCTGCATTCAAGAAACACATCTCACCTATAACGATAGGCATTACCTCAGGGTAAAAGGTTGGAAAAAAATATTCCAAGCAAATGGTCACAAGAAGCAAGCAGGCATAGCCATTTTAATATCAAACAAGATAGACTTTCAACCAAAATTAATCAAAAGGGATGCAGAAGGACACTTCATACTCATCAAAGGTAAAGCCAACCAAGATGACATCACAATTCTGAACATCTATGCTCCCAATACAAGGGCACCCACATTTGTAAAAGATCTGCTAAAAAAACTTAAACCACACATCGATCACCACACAATAATAGTGGGAGACTTCAACACCCCACTCTCACTGAAGGATAAGTCATTGAAACAGAAACTAAGCCGTGAAATAACATCATTAACCAATGCCATGGGTCAAATGGATCTAACAGATATCTATAGAACCTTTCACCCAAACAGGAAAGAATATACCTTCTTCTCTGCACCCCATGGAACCTTCTCCAAAATTGATCACATCGTAGGTCACAAAGCTGGCCTCAACAGATACAAGAGGATTGAAATAATACCTTGTATCCTATCAGATCACCATGCTCTTAGGCTGCAATTCAACAACAACAGAAACAACAAAAAGCCTACACGTACGTGGAAACTAAACAACTCTCTGCTAAATGACACATGGGTCAGGGAAGAAATAAAGAAAGAAATCAAGGAGTTTCTGAAATTCAATGATAATGAGGGAACAACATATCCAAATTTGTGGGATACATTGAAAGCAGTGTTAAGAGGAAAACTCATAGCACTAAGTGCCTTTAAAAAGAAATTGGAAACATCGCACATAAGCAACTTAACAAAACAGCTGGAAGCCCTAGAAAAAAAGGAAGCAGAAACACCCAAAAGGAGTAGACGTCTGGAAATAATCAAACTCAGGGCTGAAATTAACAAATTAGAAACTAAGAAAACAGTCCAAAGAATCAACAAAACCAAGAGCTGGTTCTTTGAGAAAATCAATAAGATAGACAGACCGTTAGCCAAACTAACTAAAAGGCAGAGAGACAGTATTGAAATCAACAGAATCAGAAATGAAAAGGGAGACATAACAACAGACACTGAAGAAATACAAAGAATCATAAGATCCTACTTTGAAGGCATATATGCCACAAAATTTGAAAACCTAAGGGAAATGGATGACTTTCTTGATCAATTTCACTTGCCTAAGTTGAGTGAAGAACAGATAAACAAGCTAAATAGTCCCATTTCCCCTACAGAAATAGAAGCAATCATTGATAGTCTCCCAACCAAAAAAAGCCCAGGGCCAGATGGTTTCAGTGCAGAATTCTACCAGACCTTCAAAGGCGAGCTAATACCGATACTCATCAAGCTACTCCAAAACATAGAATTGGATGGAACATTACCAAATTCATTCTATGAGGCCATAGTCACGTTGATACCTAAGCCTCACAAAGACTCAACAAAGAAAGAGAATTTCAGACCAATTTCTCTTATGAACATCGATGCAAAAATACTAAATAAAATTCTTGCAAAACGAATACAAGAACACATAAAGGATATCATTCATCATGACCAAGTAGGCTTCATTCCAGGCATGCAGGGATGGTTTAATATACGGAAATCCATCAATGTAATCCACCATATAAACAAACTGAAAATAAAAAACCACATGATCATCTCTTTAGGTGCAGAGAAAGCATTTGATAAAATCCAACACCCATTCATGTTTAAAGTTTTAGAGAGATCAGGGATACAAGACACTTTCCTCAACATAATAAAGGCTATATACAGCAAGCCAATAGCCAAAATTAAAGTAAATGGGGAGATACTCAAGGAAATTCCTCTAAAATCGGGAACAAGGCAAGGCTGCCCACTCTCTCCATATCTCTTCAATATAGTACTCGAAGTTCTAGCCAGAGCAATAAGACAACAAAAGGAGATCAAGGGTATCCAAATGGGAAAGGAGGAAGTCAAACTATCCCTATTTGCAGATGATATGATTGTGTACATAAGTGACCCTCAAAATTCCACCAGAGAACTCCTACAGCTGATAAATACTTTCAGCAATTTGGCTGGATACAAAATTAACTCCAAAAAGTCTGTAGCCTTCCTATACACAAATGACAAGCTTGCCGAGGAAGAAATTAGGAAATCCACACCCTTCACATTAGCCACAAGCAATATAAAATATCTAGGAGTTACTTTAACTAAGCAAGTGAAGGACTTGTTTGAAAAAAATTTCAAAACTCTGAAGAAGGAGATTGAAGATGACATGAGAAGATGGAAGGATCTTCCTTGCTCATGGATAGGGAGAATTAACATAGTAAAAATGGCCATCCTACCAAAAGCAATCAACAGATTCAATGCAATCCCTATCAAAATACCTACACAATTTTTTAAAGACATTGAAAGTTCAATTCTGAACTTCATATGGAAAAACAAAAATCCCAGAATAGCAAAAACGATCTTGTACAATAAAAGGTGCTGTGGAGGAATCTCCATACCTGATTTCAAATTGTACTATAAAGCAATTGTAATTAAAACAGCATGGTACTGGCACAGCAACAGGCTGGTTGATCAGTGGA
>CAJRSG010002756.1:0-24276 GCA_907169655.1 Acomys percivali | reverse complement strand
AAGGAATGAAACTTAATTACTTGAGTGAACTGAAAGTGTAAGATAGCAGCTTCCAAAATGATAAGGAATAAAATGGCAAGGAGAACTTGCTGCCTGTCAATCACCCAAAACACTGTATAACATTGGAGCATCATCTTCAGCCTTGTCAATAGATCTTCTCAGCATCAAAAATATGGTTGGCCCTGGTGAGACTTATGTTGTCCTTGAACCCTTCACATTAAGGAACATGAATGTGGTGACTAGATTCTCAGTGAGATTGAAGAGATCTGTGTGCACAGGTGCCAAGATGGGGCTTGGATGCATTTCCTCAGATACCAGAACCTCACAATGCTGCTGACCAACATATAAAAACTCTAACAGTTGTATCAGAAAAGAGAAAATGGCATCATCTAGGAAACAGCCTTCCTCATGATTGCATGAATTATTCTGAGGTTGTATATAAAGGATGTCAACACAACCAACGGTATAATATTAGTACCAACATTCCTCAGTCTCTGAGCACACAGTTTCTCACCTTGTTCTGAAGTTGGGCCATCTATACCTGGTGGCAACAGCTACTGTTAAGTGCATTACTAGCAGGAGGGCTAAAGGGGAACCAGAGATTGAAGAGATCATGACACCCTCTCTGTAGGTGTCACTCTTAGGTTCCAGCAGTCTGTGGCAGGATTGAAGATTCCTGGAGCATTATGAAAGTTTACATGCAAAGGTTTTGACTCAGATACCTTCCCCATTTTCTATATGGGGAACCTGGGTGAGATAGAAGCCTGGTCATGAGATTGAATTGATTGGATGGAGTCTCCCAAGTGCTGGCAGAACAAACTATGTAGAGATATTTCAGGACAGATCCACACTGAATGTACACACAATGTCTAAAACGACTATCACTGTCATCATCTATTTGTCCTTGGTTAGAAACCTAGGATGATGTCATTCTCTATCTTCTGTGAATAAAGCATGAGTAACATGCTGTGAATAAACATGGAAGTCCACTTTTCTCTATATCATTGAGTCATTTGACTATATGCTTTGGAGGGATGTATCTGAGGCACAGAATAGTTTTACTTATTATTTTTTGGTGAATTCTCCAAACTGATTCCAAAGTCAGTACACTTGTCTACACTCTCTTCAGGGGTGAGAGAGGATCAGCTTTTCATGAAATCGGTGTCATCTGTATTCTTGCTTATCATCATATGACTGAGGTAAGACTTGAACATTAATATTACTTTCATCTGCCTTCCTATTGTTAGATAAGGACTTTGCTTGTAGGACATAGAAAAAAGTTCTGATCTGTAAATTCTCCCTGTTGCCTAGGTTTTCTAGTGCAGAAAGGTGCTGTGTAGCTTGAAGGGAGAGCAAAGATATCTGTGATCTCATGTAGTACCAGGCATTGCATTTACAACATCTGTCTTCTGGTAAGATGTGCCATTAGTGCCTGGATGTTATATAAAGACCAACTTATTCCTAATTTGACTTTTGGCCTGAACCATAGGAAAGAGTTTGTCCCAAGTAAACATGGCCAAATGCCCATGTCTAGAGATGACACAGGCCCTAGTAGACTGAAGTTTTACTGCTAATGGTCATGTTGTCAAGCTGCCTTATAAATATTTATGTTTATACCAAGTAGATTAGTGCTGCTCTCAGCGCTCAGAGTGCAGTGTGAAGCAGACTGAAGCAGACATTCATGATGGACAAAGTTCTGAGAATGATTGGCAGACTACTCAGCCACAGATGAGTCAGTGAGGACGTCCTTGAACCAAATGTTAATTGCATACATATAAAGAAAGGCAGGGTATGGGATGCATTTTCTCAGTGGATTAGGATTTGAACCTCAGCATCCTGCTGCCCTACCCAGGTGTTTGTACCTCTTTCCTCCTCAGCTGGTCTAGGGCCTTATCTAAGTAGTACCATGCTCATGAATATGCAAATTATTTGAGTCTATGGTGGTATATACAGAGATGTTCTCACCATGAAAACAACATCTGATGAGTGTCATCTCCAAGACAGTGAACACACTTTCTGTAAGGATGGAATGGAGCTGGGTTGTCCTATTCCTCCTGTCAGTAACTACAGGTAAGGGACTCATAAGCTCAAAATCTGAGGACGAGATAGGGAATGAGGTGACACTGACATCCACTCTGCCTTTGTCTCCACAGGTGTCCATTCCCAGGTTCAGCTGAAGCAGTCTGGTGCTGAGCTGAGGAGACCTGGTTCCTCAGTGAAGTTGTCCTGCAAGGCTTCTGGATACACCTTTATTGATTATGGTTTGAGCTGGGTGAAACAGAGGCCAGGACAGGGACTGGAGTGGATTGGGTGGATTGATCCTGAAGATGGTGATACTGGCTACAATCAGAAGTTCAAGGGCAAGGCCACACTGACTGCAGACAAATCCTCCAGCACAGCCTACATGGAGCTCAGCAGCCTGACATCTGAGGACTCTGCAGTCTATTACTGTGCGAGAGACACAGTGTTGCAACCACATCCTGAGTGTGTCAGAAACCCTGGAGGAAAAGGAAGCTGCCCTGGGACTGAGATGAAAGGAAAGATTAGCCTTGAGACTTGCTCAGAAATAATCATTTTGAGCATTCATTTCCTGCCTCACCACTGTACTATAGTGCCCTTGTCATCTTTGTGAAAGGACATCTATGAGTAAAGTGATGTTGATTTAGGATATCTCTACAGTACACCATACCTTTCTACATCTTCACCTCCATTGACATGTTTCTTCTTTAGTAAATCAATAAAAAAGTGAGAAACATGATGCCTTAATAGAGAACAGCTCCAGCATACAGGGTAAACTGCGGTAGGTCGCAGATTGGTGAATGGCAAGCTGGTGGCTGGTGTTTCTCTAAGTACTCTCACTCTTCCCTCTTTCTGGATGGTAGCCTTACTATTTATACCTTGGCAGACAAAACAAGCATATTTTTATGAACCTCACACACACAGGCACACATACAATTAATAGCAAAAACAAGGGAGCTTATAGAGACAACATGCATCCACATATACATGCACATACAGATATAAACATGTATATATACACACATAAATAGATACATACATACATATAGACAGTGTATACAGAAAATCAGACACGTAGACAGACAGACAGACAGACACATTTTTAGATGAAGCAGATGGCTACAACAAGATTTTAAGTCTCTTCGGTGTCTATATGATCTAATACAAAGGTTTTCTGTGTATATTAGTAATCACCTCATTCAAAAATAATAAAATTGTTGCATAAAAGGGAGTTACATTAGGACTATTGATCCTAATCTCTAACTATGTACTTTTTTTATTACAAGATTAAAGCAATAGATTTGCTATATGCTCATTATGAGTTCAAAGCTGAAGTTTTCTCTTTTTCTAATATCACGTATATATTATGTCAATTATTTTATGTCAATCTTTTTCCAAGACACAGGTGTCTCTTGTCTTGTACAGATAAACATTTTGGTTTGTATATTCATATTCTCTTTCTTATCATGATGCACACCTGGGTTATATACTTGGACTAAACCTAGAATGAGTGTACTTGCTTGTTCATTAATTTATTTCTATCTTGTTTTCTTCTTGTTATAATTCACAGAGCTTCATAGAGCTCCTGACAGTTTTTGACTATATAAGAGGAGGGTTTAAAGTTATTTGAATCGATTAGAAAGCATTACAGGAATTACAAAATCATCTGTAGGAAATCTGACCAACAGAGAGAATAGCACCTATGGAGGAATATTATTATTCTACAGGCAGTGAGGGTCTTTGCTTATATATGCCAGATATATGAAACAAGCATGGAAAGGCAGTACATCAACAATAAGCCATCCTGGTTAAACCTGTGACACACCTGTCATCAGTCATATTAGAAGGAATGGGTTGCATCCAGGAGGTTCACTTGCTTGCTTTTGCCAATCCAGCATGAGATTGCTGCAGAAATGCATGGGAAAATATCTCTGGATTATGAGAGAGAAGAACTTTTGCTGGAATAGATGGGAATGATAATATGAATATGACCTGAGAAATCCTAATAACCAACCTTTCATCAGACAAAAACTCATTTAATATACTCAGTTCTGATGTAACCTGAAAGTGTGTTCTTAACTCTGGCTTTGTGTTCCAGCAGAAGTTCCAGTCTCTTAGAAATCATAGCCACAGAAGTGTAATTCCTGTAAGTTCGTTAAAAGTACTATTATATCTTTTCATAGAACTCATTTATCATCTCACTGTATGTACATACTTTTGGCCCATATTCCCTTCCCTTCCAGTCTCAGCAACATGCCTTATATTCTCAAGTATTTACAGAACACTGATGCAGCATCAACTTTCACAGTCCATTGCATACATTGTGGTCTCTCTTTTTCTACCAAGTACTTAGTTTTGGATAGTGGGTGAATTACAATGTGCTTGGAGACCTGTAGTACTCGGTAATCTCAAGGAAAAGAATTCTGTATGAAGACTTCTTAGATCAGAACATTAATATTGCATGTTCCTACAGCAGATACTCACTATCTGTGAAAACCAGAGTGTAATGTGCTTCAAATGGATGCAATCCTATGGGAATGTATAGGCATGAATCCCCCAGACCAATTCTTTGCTCTAGATTTTGCAAATCTATGCTGAATTTAAAATATGGGTAGAAATACAAGTGAGTTTATAAAGAATACTCCAGTCTCCTACTCCTAGAAAGCAGGGATTGACCAGAATGCAGGGGAATCTTCCAGTTCTGGCCTCTGAATTGAATGATGCACAACTGTTACATATATGCCTGGTGCCTAATTCAGTTTCACGCATGCTTTGTGGATGGCATTTCAGTGTAAAATAAAAATGTGGTACAGAGCTAAACAAGGAATTCTCAACCGAGGACTGTTTAATAGCCAAGAAACATATAAAGACATAGTCAACATACTTAGTCACCATGGAAAAATAAATCAAGATGACTGTGAGATGCCATCTTACACCTGTTGGAGTGGCTAAGATAAAAAAAAATCTTAAGTGACAGCTCATACTGGCAAGGACATGGAGCAAGGGAAACACTGTTCCATTTCTGTTGGGAGTGTAAATTTGTACAAACACTGTGGAAATCGAACTGGTGGCTGCTTAGCAAACTGGAAACCTGCCTCACAACCCAGGTTTACTACTCCTGGGTATATAACCAAAAGAAGCTCCACCATACCACAAAGACACTTGCTCAACATACTCATTGCAGACTTTATTCCAACAGCTGGAAAGAGGAAACTACCTAGATGTTCAGAAGTAGCATTTAAAGATATATAGATAAATGGAATAAAAAAAAAACATGGGGAGAGAAAGATTCAGCCAGACATCTTCCCTCACCAGATGAAGCCTCCATTTCAGGGAATGGGTTACGTTATTCAAGTTATTAGTCAAAAGACACTAAGCAAACTCCCAAACAGCCAGGCTATTTCTAAGACTATTGGTCACTGTCGTCAAACTCATGGAAAAGCCCTTGTCTTAGTTTGACTTTCATTGCTGTGAAGAGACACCATGCCTTCAACAACTCTTTGAAGTAAAAATATTTAATTGTGGTTGGCTTACAGATATAGACATGTATTTCATTATCATCATGGCAGGGAGCATGGCTGCATTCAGGCAGACATGGTGCTGGAGGAGGAGCTAAGGGTTCTATGTCTTTAATCCTTAGGAAACTTCAAGAGACTGTGTCCTACAATGGGTATGGCTTGAGCATAGGAAACTTCAAAATCTGCCCATACTTCCTCCAATAAGGCCATATCTACTCCAACATGCCTGCCTTTTCCAATAATGCCCCTCTCTGTGGCCATGCATTGAAACATACAAATTATGGGGGCCACGAATGTTCAAACAACATCAGCAATATTGTTGAAAATATACACATTTGTAAGTCATTTAAACTGGAAAATACCCAGTGGTACCTTTTTTGACCTTCCACTACTACTGAATACTGCTTATTTTATTCAAGTGAACTGAGCATGCTGCCAAAGAAGATAAGCACCAACCCTGTGACTAACTCTTCAATGATCAGTGGTGATATGACAGTAAAATTAGCTGGTCTAGTAGTAGCATCAATCTTGTGAAAGTAACAACCAATACATGACTGGGCTTTAGGTCCACTGTGAGAGACTGAACACTTTCTGGACTCTGCTATGTTGGCCAAGAGCCTGAGACTAGATTGGTCAGGGGCCTATGGAAAACCAAATACGTCTGGTCTGCCAAAGAACACGGGCATAAAATGATTCCTAAGGACATTCAGCTATACTGATAGGTTAATGTCTTGTGCAGCCATAATCAGAGAATCCCCCCTGCAGTATATGGGAACAATTGCAGAGACTTATATCTGGAGATGCTCAGAGATTGAGATATATGGGAACATTCACACTAAATGGGATGTCCCCATCTAATCTTTCCCATCAGGGCCTAGAGAACTTTCAGAAAGAGGTAACTGACATAACTTAAGTGCCAGAAGGAATGGAGGACACTAAGAAGATAATGCCCTCCAGAAACAGCAAGACAGATGCAGATATGAACTCAGAGTCTGTGACAGCATGCACATCACTTTCAGGGATCTAAGCTAAATAGAGTCTCAGTGCAGAGAGGGAAAGTATACACAATTCTTACTATTATCTCAGGAACTATCACCAACAGATAACTTCTCACAAAGGAAAAATTTAATTTTCAACAAGATAGTCTCACTGGGAATCTTAAGGGCAGGCACATGTCTAGGAGTAGACAAAGAACATAATATGAACTTAATCCAGCTTTGGAGGTTCTTTGTTTAATAATGCTTTGTCAGGGATTTTTCATCTCCATTAATTTTCTCTTTATCCAACATACTAATTTTATTGATTTGAGAATTTCATATCATACACCATGATCAGACTCACTTCCCAGTACTTCCAGTTCCACACCTCACTCTTGTGACTACCAAAGTACAAGAATAAGTATAAAATTAAGAAGAAGGGGGAGGAGGGTAGAAGAAGGGAGAGGAGGAGGAAGAGCAAGAAGAGGAAGAATAGGAGCATGGAGGGGGAGAATGAAGAAGGAGGGGGAAGAGGAGGAGGAGGAGGAGGAGGAGGAGGAGGAGGAAAGAGAAAAAACACATCCAACAAACAAATGAGTCCATATTTTTGTTTTTCATATATTTATTGGAGCATAGTCATGTTCCCAGTGACCATCCCTTTAGAAAAACTGAGGCCTTTCACAACTGTACCTATGCCTGTTTCCATGAAATGTAGAGAGCTACACTTCAACACCCTTATATCAACTGTTAAGCATTCCCCTTAGTGGCTTTCAGTCTAGGTTGCTACTTTTTTGGAGGTGGTAGCAGTAAGGGTTTTTCCAGAAGCCTTCCATGTCTCTCTTTCTCACCTGAGGGTCTGAAAACATCAAAAGCTGCAACAGTATCTTTCTTGTCCCTTACAATCAACAGAAGCTGTGGTAATAATGCTTGCTTTTAGTCCCAGAACTTTGGAGGCAGAGTCAGGTATAACTTCAAAGATATTTAGCAACTCTGCATCATATAGAGGGCTAATATCAAAAATATAAAAAGAACTTAAGAAATTAAACACCAACATAATATATAATTAAATGGAGTAAAGCTAAACAGATTTCTCAACTGAGGAATATCTAATGGCCAAGAAGCACTTACAGAAATGCTCAATGTCCTTATTCATCAGGGGAATGCAAATCATAATTTCTCTGAGATTCCATCTGATACTTGTCAGAATACATAAGATCAGACATTTAAGTTACATCACTTGCTGGTGTGGATGTGGAGAAAGGGGAGTACTCTGCCATTGCTGGTAGGGAAGCAAACTTGTTCAAACACTGTGGAAATCAATCTGGAGGTTTCTCAAAAGATTGGAAATAGTTCCAACTCAAGACCAAGCTATACCACTCCTGGGCATATATCTGAAAGATGCTCTACCATATAGTAGGGACATTTACTCCACTATGTTCATAACAGCTTCATTCATAACAGCCAGAAACTGGAAATAAACTTGATGTCCCCGAACTTGGGAATGGATAAAGAAGCTGTAAGGCATTTACAAAATGGAATAGTAGTCAGCTATTTAAAAACAAGCACACCATGCAATGTGCAACCAAATGGATGGAGTAGAATAGGTTATCCTGAGTGATGTAACCCTAACACGGAAAGACACGCATGGTCTGTACTCATTTACTTATAAGTGCCTATTACCCATATAGTACAGGAAACCATACTACAATCCACAGACCCAAAGCAGCTAAGTATAAAAGAGGGCCATAAAAGGTTGCTTGAAGCTCACTCAGAAGAGCAAATAGCATAGACAGAGGAAATGCAGGAAGAGAGAGAACTGAGTAGCAGGACCAGCGTGGGGATCAGATGTGTGGAGAGTGGTCTTGGGAAGTGAGAGGGCTAGGGAAGAGAAGGGAACATGATGGGTGTCATCTGAGATAAGGTGAAGACCTTTGACAACAGGTTATGCTCCTGGGAGGAAATAGGGGTGATTGTAGCTGAGACTCATAGCAGTGGGGGATGATGGAGAATGAAAAGGTCACACCCTAACCAGACAGGACTCCTAGTGGAGGGAAGGGAACACCAACCACACACAAAATATTTGGCCCAAAATTTACCCTGCCTACTATAAGTGCGTGAATAAAGAGGGAACAGAGATTCAGAGAATGTCCAACCAATGACTTGCCTACCCTGAAGCTATAGATATCTAGTCTTCAACCACATCACAACTTAATAAGTAATAAATATTGCCTAAATATGTAAGAATTACAGACAAGTTGCTTCCAAATGTGTAGAAATGACAGAGAGATTTAACTACCTGGACAGTCTCCCAAAAATTTTACTGAAGTGTTGGACCATCATCTTCAGCTTTCTGAGTCAGAATATTTGACAGACTTTTCTGTGAAGCAGGAATTATAAAGGACTTGTCTACCTTGTATTTGCAAAGCTCACCAGTTTACTCTCCTGGATCCAGTTTGTCCTGTTTGGACGTATCCTATCTGTAATTGACACAAGGATATTTTCTCACCCAGTGGCTCACTAGCCACATATGAAGAAAACAATGATGCTCTTTGAAGTAGAATTGGATGCTACTAGAAGCAGACCTGTCTCATGTCATAGAAAAAAGGAATAAGTTGACAAAATCTTTAAATGACATATTCTGTAGATCTCTGAGGTTTTTAAAGATCATCTATCCATCTTTCTTATCTGCTTATTTCTAGCTATTTTCTCTAAGTATTGAAAATATATTTTTGTAACTAATGAGACCAGTATCTAACATGACTGAGTTTGATTGTCTGATAATATATATTTGTTACTGATCCTAAACAGTATGTAATAGTACCTTACAATATGACTACAACTTACACGGCAGTTTAAGAACTATATAAGTACAATACATTATCAGTTGTAACAAAATATAATACAAATATCTATACAAATGTAAGATTTTTGGCTCATTAATGTTCTTTGGTCTAAATGCAGATTCAATAATCTACTATTCTACCTATCATTCCCATAACTAACCCGTTTAAAACAGTAACAAACATCTATCACCCATACAGTGACAAAAACCCATCCACTCCTCCCGTCAAGGGAATGAGGCATAGTTTTCTTTTTGATGACCAAAAAAACTGAGATATTGTTCAGTTTTAAGAAAACTAACTGAAGCATTTGCTGTCCAGTCTCTGAATGCTGAGAGAGTTCAGAACTTAACTGAAATCCTGATTGGAACAGTCTGTGATGTTGGACAATCTAGACAACCATATTGAAATTCTGCAAGATGAAGATTTTCTAGGAAACACTGTGATTAAGTCCATTGGTGAGGTAGGATTTCCTGGGCTACTTATCTTTTTTGGCCCTGGTCCTCTCTCTCTGCAAAATATAGAAAATTTCTTTTTTTAAAATTAATTAATTTTTTATTAATTTATTCTTGTTACATCTCAATGGTTATCCCATTCCTTGTATACTCCCATCCTTCTCTCCCTCTCATTTTCCCCTCATTCCCCTCCCCTATGACTGTTCCTGAGAGGGATTCCCTCCCCCTGTATATGCTCATAGGGTATCAAGTCTCTTCTTGGTGACCTGCTGTCCTTCCTCTGAATGCCACCAGGTCTCCCCCTCCAGGGGACATAGTCAAATGTGAGGCACCAGAGTACGTGAGAAGGTAATTTCCCACTCTCCACTCAAGGGTGGAAAATGTTCTGACCATTGGATAGATCTGGGAAGGGGTTTAAAGTTTACCACCTGTACTGTCCTTGGCTAGTGCCTTAGTTTGAGCGGGACCCTTGGCCCAAATCTGCCTATCATAATGTTCTACTTGTAGGTTTCTAGGACCCACTAGATCCTTCTACATTGCTATTCTCACATGGTTTTCTCATCTAGAGTCCCAATAGGATGTCTTCCCCTCTGTCCCACTTTCCTGGTAAGTGAAGGCTTTCTTGGGACATGCCCCTTGGGCTAGTATGCAGATATAAGTGAGTATATACCATTTGAGTCTTTCTGCTTCTGGGTTAACTCACTCATTATGATCATTTCTAGCTCAATCAATATATCCACAAATTTCGGGAATTCCTTGTTTTTGATAGCTGAGTAGTATTCCATAGTGTATATGTACCACAGTTTCTTTGTCCATTCTTCTACTGAGGGACTTTTAGGCTGTTTCCATGATCTGGTCATTATGAATAAGGCTGCTATGAACATGGTTGAGCAAATTTTCTTCTTGTGTGCTGGTGCATCTTCCGGGTATATTCCAAGGAGTGGAATAGCTGGGTCTTGAGGAAGCCCTATTCCCAGTTTTCTGAGATAGCACCAGATAGATTTCCAAAGTGGTTGTACTAGTTTGCATTCCCAACAGCAATGAAGGAGTGTTCCTCTTTCCCCACATCCTCTCCAGCTTGTGGTGTCGCTTGAATTTTTGATCTTAGCCATTCTGATGGGTGTAAGATGGAAACTCAGAATTTTTTTGATTTGCATTTCCTTGATGACCAAGGAGGTTGAGCATTTCTTTAAGTGTTTCTCAGCCATTTGATATTCCTCTGTAGAGATTTCTCTGTTTAGTTCCAAGCCCCATTTGTCAATTGGGTTATTTGGTTTGGTGTTGTTTAATTTCTTGAGTTCTTTATATATTTTGGATATTAGAACTTTGTCAGATGTAGGGTTGGTGAAGATCATTTCCCAGTCTGTAGGCTGTCGCTTTGTTCTCTTGACAGTGTCTCCAGCCTTACAGAAGTTTCTCAGCCTCATGAGGTCCCATTTATTAATTGTTGACATTAAGGCCTGGGCTGTTGGTGTTCTGTTCAGGAAGTTGTCTCCTGTGCCAACATGTTCCAGGCTCTTCCCCACTTTTTCTTTTAAGTGACTTAATGTCTCTGGTTTTATGTTGAGGTCTTTAATCCACTTGGATTTGAGTTTTGTGCATGGTGACAAATATGGGTCCAGTTCAATTTTTTTTACAAATAGACATCCAGTTAGACCAGCACCATTTGTTGAAGATGCTATCCTTTTTTCATTGAATGGATTTGGCTTCTTTGTCAAAAATCAAGTGACCATATGTGTGTGGATTCATATCTGGGTCTTTGATTCGACTCCACTGATCAACCAGCCTGTTGCTGTGCCAGTACCATGCTGTTTTAATTACTATTGCTTTTAGTACAATTTGAGATCAGGCATGGAGCTTCCTCCGCAGCACCTTTTATTGTACAAGATTATTTTTGCTATTCTGGGTTTTTTGTTTTTCCATATGAAGTTCAGAATTGAACTTTCAATGTCTTTAAAAAATTGTGTTAGTATTTTGATAGGGATTGCATTGAATCTGTAGATTGCTTTTGGTAGGATGGCCATTTTTATTACGTTCATTCTTCTGATCCATGAGCAAGGAAGATCCTTCCATCTTCTCATGTCATCTTCAATCTCCTTCTTCAGAGTTTTGAAATTTTTTCAAACAAGTCCTTCATTTGCTTAGTTAGAGTAACTCTTAGATATTTTATATTGCTTGTGGCTAATGTGAAGGGTATGGCTTTCCTAATTTCTTCCTCTGCAAGCTTGCTATTTGTGTATAGGAAGGCTACAGACTATTTTGAGTTAATTTTGTATCCAGCCAAATTGCTGAAAGTGTTTATCAGTTGTAGGAGTTCTCTGGTGGAATTTTGAGGGTCACTTATGTACACTATCATATCATCTGCAAATAGGGATAGTTTGACTTCCTCCTTTCCCATTTGGATACTCTTGATCTCCTTTTGTTGTCAGGGATAATATATATATATATATATATATATATATATATACACATATATATATATACACACACACATATATATGTGTGTGTGTGATTGTGTGTGTGTGTGTGTGTGTGTGTGCCATGCACTGAGCACACCTTACTTAATGATGATTCCTTGTAAAAGAATTTTTTTAACCTATGCTATTTCATGGAATGGCATGATAAGTTTTTAGGAATTTGTAGACAAAGATCTATAGACCATGCACAATTGAAGTCCTGGCTGGAGACTTATCATGACTCACTCAGTTTCATAGACATTTCCATGTAGAGGAATCAGCAAATTTCCTGGCTACTTTTTCTGCTGTTTGAAGTCATATAGGTATGGACTGATATAATTCTGTAGTTTCCTTTTTACCTAGGCGTGGTTTATTTTTACCTCTATCAAAGGGTATGTATATTATCATTATAATGTTGAAATCAAAGGAAGGTTTTATCAATCTAATTATCCTCTTCTGGGCTCCTGGGCACCTGTTGTGTTAGACCAAGCTGCTATCTGTGTCTTGTGAGAAGGCTTCAGCTTTAAAGAGACAAACCAGTTGCCATGAACAATAGAAAAGGCATATGGTTTAAATAAATATTTTATAAACTATTTTTTAAGTTTAGAGTTTAAGCATATCCTAGACATCTTGTACCTGGCTTCTTATATTTGTTGTGGCTATTTTTGTCTCACCCATTTTCTCCATATGAGATGGGCAATTCGGCTTTTTATACATATGAATTGTAGCCTTTGAGTTTTTAGGATCTAACTAGGCTGGCATGTACTTTGTCATCTATATAATTCCCTGTGCCTCTGCATCATGCATGGCTGCCACTTGTCAAACATGAAAATGTCTCATGTTTAAAGGGATAAACTGGCTGCCAGAGTAGTGTGACACCTCAACTGTGTCAGTATTCAAAATCTTATACATGTGTGAGGGATGCAGTTTGCAAGTTTGTCTCCCAGCCTGACTTTGGGTCCTTACATTAACCTACAGAATATATCTTTTAGATAAAAATGTCCTTTGGCACCAGTTGTCCCATGGGAGCCCCACTTTCTAAGGAGTTGGCCTTTTTAGGGCACAGTAAGATTTCTCTTTACATAAACCTAAGACTGATGTGTACACTTCTTTTAGATACGTAAGGGCATGTCCAGTACTAAGAAAAAAGAACTTAGGTACAGTGTGTGTGTATATATATATATATATATATATATATATATATATATATATATATGACTCCATAGAAAGACAAAGTCTTCAAATACCCCAGCGAAATGCAGAATATGGCATTTAAAAATGTTTTTATTTCTTTAAAGATTCATTGACAATGAGACAGGTTAACTACTGGCAACACCCAGCTTACCTCAAACAAGATAATGGGCATCAAAGAACATCCTTATGCAGATGGCTTCAATTGTGGCAAATGAGCCACTGGGAAAAAGGTCCTCATTTCTACCACAGACAGAGTTCTAAAAAAAAGGAAAAAGAAAAAGCAAGTTTAGATGTAGACAGAGTTGATGGCCAAACTCTTCCAAGACAGGGTAAGCAAGTCTTCAATAGTTCCTGCCTCACAAATATGTGTGTCACATGTATTGGTTCAGAAGGCTGAAGAAAATGCTTCAATATTATAGAGAGTTTAGGGTGACTATTCAGGTAGAAAACTGTCTCTGTCATCTTTTCATTTGGAAAGCTACTAACCTGTACTGCCGGCATATTCAGATAATCAAGTTTACTCTTTCTCAAGTCTCTGAGGGAGTTGAAGACCAGGTAGCTTAGTTTTACAATGAAGCTTAATTGTTTAGGGGTTAAGATGCTTTTCGCTCTAGATACATGTTCTAAGTTGATAATGACAATATGTGATGGAGATTGATTTACATTCAGAAATTTAGATGCACCAAGATAAGAAAGATGTCTTCTTTAATTCTGTCAAGTAAGTAGCTAAAACACTAAGAATGTAACATTTATATAATCCCTGATTGTGTCACAGTTCTTCAATGCCATAGGTAATCTATTGTATATATGTGTAATAATATAAATGTATATGTACAAAAGTAAATGTACCCTGGAGGTGGAGACCTGGTGGCACTCAGAGGAAGGATAGCAGGCTACCAAGAAGAGACTTGATACCCTATGAGCATATACAGGGGGAGGTAATCCCCCTCAGGAACAGTCATAGGGGAGGGGAATAAGGGATAAAAGGGAGGTAGGGAAGAATAGGAGGATACAAGGGATGGGATAACCATTGAGATGTAACAAGAATAAATTAATTTTAAAAAGCAGTAAAAAAAAGAAAAAAAGAAAAGTTACAATTAAAAAACAATTTGAAAAATCTCTAATAAAAAGAAAAAAGAACATACAGAGTAACTTTAAGGAATTTTTGTCAGTTTGAATCCTAATCTGTTTTTGTAAGGGGCTTATTCACAGGGAGTTTCTGTCCAGACTTTCATGTGTAAATCACTCTGATCCAAAACTCAGAGATCTGCCTATCAATTCCATATTATTGTAACTCAAACCCTTCAAACAGAAATCAAGGAAAGTGGGATAACGATTGAGATGTAATATGAATGAATTAATAAAAAATGGGAAAAAAGGAAATCAAACAAAGAAATAAAAAAATGTAACTTTGGGTCAGTTGTGCCAATTTAGGCTTCAACAAGCCAATCGCTGTTCACCATTTTCTGGATTCAGTTGTTCTTAAAATGTATAGGGTGGCCCTTTCCAGAAGTAGCTGACAAACACCTTGTAGCTAGAGAGCCTTGAGCTTCATCTACTATCAACTCTACATTCTCTATTGGGAAGAGTCCTGTTTGGTCTCCTTGCTTTCTCCTTTTCCTTCTTCAAATCTGTCTTATTCTGATTTTTCCCAAAAAGAATAAATAAAACTGAGATTGTCATTGAAAAAATATCGGTATTAAGAGGACTAAACCAACATCGCTTTATAATTAGCCCGATGTTCTTGAAAATTTGCTCCTTCTAGTGGCCTTAGAGCCACAGAAAAACAAGTTTACTCAAGTTGCAGCTGCCAACCAATCAGAATGCAGGTCAAAGGGTTGCAACACTTAGGTTAGACAAGAATTCCCCCCTTGCAGTTTAGCCCAGAGGCCCCTTCCAATCAGCATAGGGTCAACATTCCTATGTACCTTTTAACCAATCATGTAATGCCTAGGCCTGGAAATTTTTGCTCACTGTTTTTCCCTTTAAAAGCCTTGGACCCAGGGCAACAGCGGCTGCCATCTTTTCCATTTGCTGGAGGACCAAAGGTCCGAGATTTGAGCTTATTAAATAAAGCGACCTTGAGTAGTTCACATTGGATTTGATACCTGGTGGTTCTTGAGGGTCTCACTATCAAAGTATGACAGTATGTTAAGAGAGGCAAACAAAAATGGAATCCAGAAGCACAGTATCACTGTTTCTTTCATTTTCAATAAAGAAAATCTCTAAACCTCTTCCTGATCCAGCTTTCCTTTAGACCCTACCAGTTCAGATGTTTGAGCCTTCAGAAGTCTTTGGCTACTGCTTCCAGGTACTGGCATTTTTCTGCCTCATACACCGGATCCTGATGCCTCACTCACTCTGGGAAATTATTGGGTCCCAAAGTATTTGCTCTTCTGGCCTGCAGGAGTCACTACCAAGAGCCCCTTCTCAAAGGTGTTTTCCTGCCTTGGCTAGGCCAGTCTGACATTGAAAAGCTTGCTTGTGTTAAAGAGCCATTTTCCTCCCTCTACATAAAGAAACTGCCTCTCTGGGGTTTGCATGTATCAGTGTTTCTTTTTCTGCAGCCAGCTGGAGACTTTGCTGCTCCACAGGGTTCTGTCTAATCATGGTGCTGTGAGCTTCTCCTTTATAAACTGCAGTTCCTCTGCTTTTGAACAGAACTACGCACCTCCTCTGTAGTCTTATTTTCTATGTAAATTCTTGCTAGAATAATGTAACTTCTTCCCTGTCCCGGACTGCCGCTGTTGACCCTGTTTTTATAAACCAGTGTTTGTTTCTTACTTCTTAACCTGGCTATCACAACAATAATTGAGATACTTTTACAATACAGGGCTTCACAACACAGTCTGAGTATGTTAATTCTGTTCTTAACTCTCTATGCTAGACTGTCTCACTCCCAACAAACATCTCAGCCATACTTGCATTGTGTAGATTTCTTCAGCCTCAGCTCCTTCCTCAGGATCTTCCTTGGGCCTCTCACTGTAGATGAAATTCGCTAACTTCTCCTTCCCTGGATGGCAGGAAGTCTAGCCCTATTCTCTCCCTTGCTAATCAATTGGCTGCCGGCTGCTTTATTGACATAATAGGAGGACAATTGGAAAGAAGAGTTTACACAACACTTAGACAGGAAAGCAGAATTTAAACTGCTCAATAACCCCATGCCTACAATAAGCTAGGTGTAGAACACTGACCACAGTCACATAGGTGCATCGCCCACAGACTATGGACACATGGTTGTCACTGTCATCCTTGGTGCTTTGCTGTGGGATGTTTAGTAAATCCAGGTGCTGATTCATGACTTTGGTCCAGGAGAATGGGCTGCAACATTTGTCTGTAACTTCCTTCAGAGGTAAATATTGGTGGATTCTGCAGAGACCTCCAGAAACATGTATGCTGGGTTTTCCTTCACCTTAGGTATCTGAGCATTGAGGACATCATACATCTGAGGTGTATTGGTCTGTAAGAGAATCAGAGGGAGGAGATATGAGCCACCTTTCACATACAATGCACCCTGTAAAGGTGCTCAAGTATGTTGAAGTGATTCAGAAATACCAAATATTGTCTAGCTTCAAAAGGAACCACTGGTGTTTATGATCAATGTAAACAGGGCATTCCCAGATGAAAGGAACCACTGGTGTTTATGATCAATGTAAACAGGGCGTTCCCAGATGAGAGGGAGAAAATAATGCACAAAGTAAAGGTCCTGGGTCCTCAGTGAAGTTGTCCTGCAAGGTTTCTGGGTACACCTTCACCAGCTCCGTTATGCACTGGGTGAAAGAGAGCCCTATACTGGGGCTGGAGTGGATTGGATATGTTTATCCTGCAAATGGTGGTACTGGCTACAATCAGAAGTTCAAGGGCAAGGCCACACTGACTGCAGACAAATCCTCCAGCATAGCCTACATGGAGCTCAGCAGCCTGACATCTGAGACTCTGCAGTCTATTACTGTGCGAGAGACACAGTGTTGCAACCACATCCTCAGTGTGTCAGAAACCCTGGAGGAGCAGGAAGCTGCTCTGAGACGGAGAAGACTGAGAAGATTAGCCTGGAGACTTGCTCAGGAATAATTGTCCCATATGTCCATGTGCCTTCCTCTTGCTCACATTATGTTATGTACTTTATTATATTTTCATGATTATAGCAGTGAATAAAGTGATGATAATCGAATTTGTCCCTATTGTACAGTGCAACTTGACACAGTTAACTAGTGACTGTCTCCATTGGCAACTGTCCTTCTTAATAAATCAATACAAAAGGGATAACTTTGATAATACATAGTTACAAAATATCTCTGGATTCCACAAGACTGAAACTTTTGATGGAATTCCTTTGAATAAATTATAATATGAATTTCACTTTTAAAATCCACATAAATTACCTATGACTAAATAAAAACTCCTTTCATAGTCTTAAGTGACCTGAATATGTGTTTTAAACTCAGAATGTGTTTTCCAGAAGTAGTTCTGGTCTCCTACCTTGGAAGAGATATTTATAGCATACTGTAATGTAATGCCTCATAAACTTTATTATCATATGTTGATCAAAAGTCATTATATCAATTTTCATAAAACTAATATATTGATCCAATCTATGTAAATATTAATTGAAGATAGTTTTGAGATTATGCACTAGTCTCTGTTCTCCAATTTATTTCCTCCCTTATCTTGGTGCACTGACCTACATTCTCAGGATTTTACAGAACATGGACACACACTGACACATCATCATCTCTCACAGTCCACTGGGCAAAGGGCATGTGAACTCAGAGAAACTGAAGAAGCCATCACAGGAAAGACACAGGTCTGCCCCATGGTCCTCTCCATATATATTACAGCTTTCAATTTAGTCCAATTTTTTTATCCATTTTCCACTGACAGACCTCTAAGCTGTTTCCAATTCTTGCTAATGTCAATACACCAGCAATGACTATGGCTAAGCAAGTGTCTCTAAGATCCATTGGGTATATTCCTTGTTATGAAGAGGTCACGCTTTTTAATAGAAGATTTCATTTTGAGGAAATGGGTGACTGTCATTCAGTACAGAGACACTTCTGGTAGCTGGTAATATCAGGGTTTGATTCTTTAGCTCACAACATAAATTAGCATTTTCCTGTAGGAGACATTCTTTCCTCTTCTAATAAGAATGCACTCTGCCTAGTGTGGATGAGATCTCATACACTGATTATGTTGTGGTAAACATGAAAGTCCTTGGTCACTTCTATGGTAGAGATCATTCAAACCTATGTTGAACTTAAAATTATTTTTGAAATACCAGTGACTTCATAAAAGAACCTCCTGTCTCTTCCAGCTTGAAGAAAATACATGATCAGAAGGCAGCGAAATCTTCCCTTTCTTACCTCTGAACTGAATGTGACTCTCCAACCTACTGGAGAGACATCTGTCCAGTGGTTGTCAGTCCTTGATTCAAGGAATTTCCTGTTACATGATGTAGACGTCATTTTCAAGTATACACACAACTCACAGAGCAAAGCTCCCCACTGTGTGCACTCATTATGGAAGTCAGTCTTGTTGTTGCGTGGAAGCTGGGAACAGTTCTGTCTTAATATCCAAATATATTACTCTTTAGCATAAACCCAAACTACACTAGAGATGCTTGATCCTCATATTCATTGATGCTCTATTGATATAAGCAAAAATTGGAAACAACGTAGAGGCCTGTAAATGGAAAAAATGGATAAGAAATGTGGTACTAAACTGAAAGCTCTAATATAAACAAAGAGTGCCAGATTGAGACGTGTGTTTCCTGTGCTGGCTGCTTCAGTTTCTTTGAGTTCACATGACTTTTGATCAGTTGACTTAGACAGCCTTATTCTTCTGGTGTCCTGCACACCTTCTGGCTCTTTCAACTAAGTTTTCTGTGGATTTCCCTAAGCTCTGAAGGGGGGGATTTGATGAATGCATCCCATTTAATGTTATGCATTCCAAGGTCTGTCTTTCTGCATAATGTCTCCATTGGGTCTCACTACTTGTCATCAAATTTATTTTCATAGGACTCTGAGAGCATGAACAAATGGATCTCTGATTCTTATGTCTTTTCTTGATTTGCTTTGTCCAACTTCATGGACAATGTGATAATTTTTGCTTTAGCTTATTATACTTATTGTTCTAAGTTTGTTTTTACCTTTTATAAGGCTGTCCTCTTCTAAGGAGACATAGAAAGGTGGTGGAAACAGGAGGAGTAGAAGGGAACATTTGGGAGTAGTAGAGGGATGGGAACTATAAATATGATATATTGATGATAAAATAAACTCTATTTTTATTTTTTTGTTTTCTATTAAATGATTTTACTCAATTTGTAGCCTGATTTCCACCCTCTCCTAGTCCAAACTCACCTCCTCACTCACTCAGCATGATCTTTTCTACTTCAGCCTCGTTGTCTGCAAATTTCATGATTGTTTTTAATAGGTAACTAGTATCTCATTGCGTAAATATACAACAGTTTCTTTACCAGTGGTTTGATTGAGGGACATTTAGCTTGTTTCCATAGTCTAGCTACTACACATAGAGCTGCTATGGACACAGTTGAGTAAATGTCCTTGTTGTTTGGTAGAGCATCTTTAAGGTATATGCCTAGGAGATGTATAGCTGGATCTTGCAGTAGCACAATTAACAATGCTCTGAGAAGTGCCAGATTGATTTCTAAAGTGGTTGTACAATTTTGTAATCCTGCCAGCAATGGAGGAGTGTTCCCCTTTCTTCACAGCCTTGCCATCATATGCAGTCACTTGTGTTTTTGATCTTAGACATTCTGACAGGTGTAAGATGGAATCTCAGAGTCATTTTGATTTTGATTTCCCTGATGACTAAGGATATTGGGTATTTCTTTAAGTGTTTCTCATCAATTAAAGATTCCTCTGTTGACAATTCTCAACTCAGCTCTTTACCACATTTTTAATTAGGTGACTTGATTTGATGGTGTTTAATTTCTTACTTTCTATATATATTTTGGATATTAACCTTTTGTCAGATGTAGCATTGGTAAAGATCTTTTCCTATTCTGTTGGCTGTCATTTTGTCCTGATGACCTTTTGCCTTTGCCTATTGGCCTTTGCCTTACAGAAGGTTTTCAATCTCATGAGGTCCATTTACTAATTGTTTATTTTAGTGTCTGAGCTGTTGTAGTTCTGTTCAGGAAGTTGTCTCCTGTGCCAATGAGTTCAAGGTTTTCCCAACTTTCTCATGTAATAGATTTAGTGTATCTGGTTTTATTTTTATGTTTTGATCCACTTTGACTTAACTTCTGTGCAGGGTGATTAACTTGTATCTATATGCATTCTTCTAAATTGAGACATCATCTTTGACCAACACCATTAATTGAAGATGTGTTTATTCAACTATGTGACATAGGTTATTTTTTCAAAATTCATTCATCTATAAGTGTGTGGATTTGTGTTCCAGCAGAAGTCCAGTCTCTTGGATTGGAAGATATACTTATTTTAGAAAGCACTGCCACATAAGTATGATTACTATAAGTTGGTTAAAATATTCTGTCTTTTTATAGATCTCATTTATCACCTCACTGTATGTACATACTTTTTGGCCTAAATTCCCTTCCTTCTCAGTCTCAGTAACATGCCCTACGTTGTCAAGCATTTACAGAACACTGATATAGCATCAACTGTCACAGTCCATTACATACATTGTGGTCTTCCTTTTTATATAAAATACTTGGTTTTGGATAGTGGGTGAATTACAACATGCATGGAGGCCTGTAGCACTTGGTAATCTCAAAGAAAAGAATTCAATATGAAGATTTTTTAGCTAGGAACACTAAATTTTCATGTTCCTGCAACAGTTATTCACTCTGTGAAAACCGGATTGCCATGTGCTTCATATGGATGCAATCCTATGTGAATGTAGGGGCATGAATCCCCTAGGCCAATTCTGTGCTCTAGATTTTTAAAATCTATGTTGAATTTAAAATGTTGTTCAAAATACCACTGAGTTTATAAGGAAAATTCCAGTCTCCTACTCCTGGAAAGCAAGGATTGAAAACAATTCAGGATAAACTTCCAGTCCTTGCCTCTGAATTGAATGCTGCACAACTGATACTTATAAGCAGGTGGTCAAAGTCCATCATGTGTATGCACTCTGGATGGCAACTCAGTGTCAATTAAAAATGGGGTATAGTACTAAATAAAGAATTCTCAACTTAGGAATGTATAAAGTCTGAGAAGCACATAAAACGATGGTAAACATACTTAGCCATCAGGGAAACATAAATCAAGATCACGGTGAGATTCCATCTAACCCCTGTTGGAATGACTGAGTTAAAAAAAATCTCAAATGACAGCTCATGCTGGCAGGGACAAGGATCAAGGGAAACACTTTTCCATTTCTGTTGGGAGTATAAATTTGTACAACCACTGGGTGAATCAACTGGTGGTTGCTTTGAAAACTGGAAATAGTTGTGTCTCACAACAAAGCTTTACTACTCCTTGGCATATACCCAAAGAAGTTACACCATATCATAAGAACACTTGCTCAGCATATTCATTGGCCCCTTTTTGCAACAGCTGGAAAGAGGAAACAGCCTATATGTTCAGTAGCAGCATTTAAAGAAATATAGATAAATGAAAGAAATCTAAATTGAATCTCAAAATAATGGGGAGGGAACGATTCAACTAGACATCTTCCCTAACAAAATGAAGCCTCCATTTCAGGGAATGGGTTACATTAATCATGTTATTGGTCAAAAGACACTATGCAAACTCCCAAACAGCCAGTCTACTGCAAAGGCTATTGGTTACTGTCATCAAACTGATGGTAAGTCCCTTGTCTTAGTTTGGCTTTCATTTCTGTGAAGAGAGCCATGCTTTCAGGAACTCTTCCAAATGTATGGGACTATTTTAATTTTCTGCATGTAGACTTTCAGTTAGTCCAAGTACTATTTGCTGAAGATGCTTTTTCTCCCACTTTATGGTATTGGATTCTTTGTTAAAAGTAAAGTGTCCATTGGTGTGTGTGTGGTTATTTCTGGGCCTTTAATTTGTTTCCATTGATTAAACTGTTTGTTTCTATGCCACTACCATGCAGTTTTTATTACTATTGCTCTGAGGTAAAAACCTGAAGTCAAGAATAGACTTGGCACTTTTTTGGGAGGGGTCTGTATATATGAAGTTGAAAATTGTTCTTTTAAATTAAAATCTGAAGATAATTTTGTTGATATTTTGTTGGGAATTACAATGAATCTGCAGATTGCTGTTGGTAAGATGACCATTTTTACATGTTAATTTTACTAATCCATGAGCATGAGAGATCTTTCCATCTTCCGATTTTTTCTTCAATTTTCTTTCTTCAGCGAATTGAAATCCTTGTCATACAGGTCTTTCACTTTCCTGGTTAGAAAACCAAGGTTCTTATATTATTTGTTTTTATTGTGAAAGGTGTTGTTTCTCTGATTTTCTCATCAATTTTGGATTTTGGTATAGGAGGTCTACTGTATTTTTCAAGTTAATTTTGAATTCAACCATGTCACTGAACGTATGTATCGGCTGTAGAAGATCTCTGGTAGAGTTTTTGCAGTCACTTATGTGTACACTCATTTGGGAATAGAGATCCTTTGATTTTGTCTTCTCAAATTTGTTTCCCTTTGATTTATTTATTTGTCTTATTGCTGTAGATAGGATTTCAAGTACTACGTTGGAGAATTATGGTGAGAGTGGGATGCCTTGTCTTGTTCCTGATTTTAGTGGAATTGTCTTAAGTTTCTCACCATTTAATTTGATCTTTCTTATAAGCTTGCTGTATTTTGCAGGTATTATACTTAAGTATGTGCCTTGTATCTCTGATCTATCTAGGTGTCTTGGATTCTGTCAAATGATTTTCTTCATGTACTCACTTGCAGGGACACACAAACACAAACATACACATTTGTCATATATATTGGTCATGGCTTTACTAACACGCTGGAGCTTTTAGTGTGTATTTCAGCCCCAGAACTGTCATTCCCTAAGCCTTAGCAAATATATCCAAGACTCTGAAAATTATTAATCATGACTTTCCATGAATAAGAGAATACTAAGCTTGGGGGAGCTGGACCCGAAGAGAAGAAAGTTGCCTGAGGACCCAGTCAACATTTTATATTTAAAGATAAATGGAAAAAGGAAAACACAACACCAGCTAAGTCTTTCCACACAACCAAATAGCCCACCTGTAATACAAATGTTGTATTAGCAAACAGAGTGGACCACAGTTCAAATTTTCTCAATTCTAGTTCCTTCTCAATATGAATGCATTTTCTGTAGATGGGAACTAATGTTTAAAGCCACATTTGTTCCTCGTCCTAGTGTTCTGTGTTTTCTGACCTAAGTGCAGCTTCAGGAGGGGGGAAATTGCCTTGTAGAGAGCTTGCAGCTACTGTGTACCTCTAGGTTTTACTATGGTAACTCACTACTTCATCAGTGGTCCCTTCTATAGCTAGGTCTAACTTCTCCTAAAGGAAGAACTGTGGTTCATGGAGACAATGTTTGAGGCACAGCTCGTTGTTGAAATATCTCCTCAAAAATCAAAAGGTACATTGCAAATGAGAGAAATAAGTTCTTGTGTGAGAAATTATACATGTTAGTTATGAGGACCAACAGGGGGCACTGCATATCCACCAATTCTCTAATAAGTAAAGGAGCAGCTGAAGAAGCTAAGAAAATTGTTCACTGAGTGTATTCCAGCACCATCTGTGGATTTCATTTCCAACATCATTATGTTCAGAGACCATGGCATTGCCTCCTCATACATTTCCATGCTACAACCCTGAAGAGGTGATTTGGTAAATAACATCCATACTGTGATCAACA
>CAJRSG010002672.1:0-10318 GCA_907169655.1 Acomys percivali | reverse complement strand
AGAGGGTAAGTAGGTATCTGGCGTACTGTTTAAGGAAAAGAGAGAAAGGGCAGACTGCACCACAACCTGAAGGTTCTACCCACATACCCACACCTCCCATCTATCCCCATTCCCCCATAAGTTTTCCCAAATGCCCCTTACACTCCCACAACCCATCCATGGGCTTGGACCAGCCGGGACAAGAATTTCCAGCAACCAAGCATCTGCATTCTTATTGGCTAGGGCCCATGACCCAACAAGGCTCGATCTGATTGGTGGATGGTAGGCCAATGAGGAGGCCAGAGCAAGGACATCAAGGCATTATAAGGTGTCTCTTTGTGTTTGGCGCTAGTGTTTGTGGTGTCTATAGTAACGGTGCCTCTGAAGGCCTAGCTGGTCTAGCCAAGACTAGGGATATCCTTGTCCTCGGAGACCAGGCCATGTAGACTGGCACTGTAGACATGAGCTCCAAAAAGAAGGTAGCAGTTAAAGACATAGCCTTGAACCCTAAGGATGGGGAATCCACTGCCATCTACCTGAATGTCCCCTACTCACCACAGGATCTCAACCTGAGCCTCGACATGCAATCTTCACAGAGTAGTCTAAGTGAGGATGATGTCGAGACTGAGGACAACTCTGAGTTTGATCCAGGGTCCAAACTACGGATGCTAGAATCAGGAATGGCGGTCTTTCAAGATCATGGAGAGCAGTCAGTCTCCTCACACAGCAACAACGGGGATGTTATGGACTGCTTGCCTCTTGACAAGGTTGAGGAAAAGGCCCAACAGCCAGCCGATCCGGTGAGCCCAGATGCTAGAAGCTACTCATCCTCAAAAAGCTGTACCACCCAACAGTCTACCACTAGGGAAGATGCAAAGGTGGAGGCAGAGGTGGAAGCGGAGGCGGAGGCAGAGGCGGGGGCGGGGGCAGAGGCAGAGGCACAGGCAGAGGCAGAGGCACAGGCAGACTGCAGCAAGAAAGATATTCTGGACAAGAGGTTGGGAGATATAAATCAGGCCTCTGTGGCCCCAGTCCACCACAAGGGGGGCAAAGGAGCCAGGGCCTGCAGGACAAAGAAGAAAAAGAAAAGAGCCAAGGGTAAAAAACCAGTCCCTGAGGATATCCAAGAGCCGTTGTCAAAGCCTGACTCACCATCAGAGGAGTATAATGAAATGCAAGTGATGAGGGTGACCATCTCCTTCAAGAATGGAGAACAGATCATATCTGGCAACGCTATGGATCCTGCAGACAGAAACAAAAAATGGAATGTCCAGCCCAGGGGCAGTTTTCACAATATGACTGACTCTGTGCAGTTGTCTGCCCCCAGAGGCCATACCTTAAGTGAGAGAAACCGAGGGGCCTCTTGTAATAACAGAAAAGCAACTGCATTCAGAGGCAAGGAACAAAGCAGGCCCCGTTACCCAAAAGCTGTTGCAGGCGGGCTTTGGAAGGCCAGTACTAAAACTAAATCAGCCCAGGAGAAGAAACCCCTACAGGATACCCCAAGAGTCACCGGGCGAAGACCTGTCCCACTGTGGGGGCAAAGACCCAAGCCAGCTCCTGTGGAAACAGCCACCTTGCCTCCAATAATCTGTGCCCCTACACTTGAAAGTGCTAAGAAGCACTCCGCAACACCTCTCGAAGCCACTGAGCCCACATATGGTACATCCAGAAAGAAAGCAGTGGCAAAGAATGCAAGAGATACCCTGTCAGTGGCCAGGGGAGACAGGGGCCTTTTATGTAAAGACACCATGAAGAATTTGACAGTGATGACCCCAACATCAGGGTCCTACAAGATCAAGGACATTCCTTATACCCAAGTGAGTAGACCTTGCCCTCTCTCCTCCTCTCACCCCTCCCCTTCTCTCTCCCCCAGCACATCCCTTTCCCCTGCTCCCTCTGCCCCTGCCTTGCCTGGGGAGGTTTGCCAGTGGACACTCATCCTGAGTAGGGTGCTGAGCGCTGGGTCCTTCCTTGTAGTAAGAAAGGGTGGCCCCGTCAAGAGCGCCTCGGTTACATGCTGGTTGCTGATCCCTTCCCTGTGCATCTCCTCTCTCTCTCTCTCTCTCTCTCTAAGCAGGCTGAGGTGGGACTGGGGCCTGGCTGCCAGTTTGGGTGACTTGGGTGCAGAGAGCCCCTACAGTGTGGGCTGCACAGCTGGGGTGTGTAGTGGGTGCCAAGGGCTTCTGATTCCTCCCTAGCTCTTCCCCCAGGAAGCCAGGCCAGGACCTGTGGCTCTTCTCCAGAAAAGCCACAGCAGTGCCTGTGGGCTCCTTCCTGGCTGAGCGCTGCCTCTTGACCTGAGGCTGACTGAGGAACAGAAAGCGCAGATGGGGATGAGCCTCACAAAGCCTCCGTTTTGTTCCCCCGCTTGCCCCTCAGCCCCTCCACAGCATACACCCAGTGAGGAATGTTTTGTGTGAGGTTCCAACATACAGGGCAGAGCAGCCTTGCGGGTGTGTGCATCGTGAAGAAACGAGCAGTGGAGACGCCAGCACCAGAGCACCCCAAGTTCCAGTTCCAGGAAGCTCACAGCTCTTGTCTTTGAGCCAGAGAAGTGTGAGACCCAGAGCACCTTTTTCTGCTGGTGAGACTGTGGGGTTTGGGAGCAGTGGGGAAAGCTGGGGAGAGGAAAGCAACCCCAGGCTCTGTTCCTTTGGGTGATTGCAGCCTTTGTTTCTTAGGCTTCCTTATCTAGGAAGGCAGGAAGTCCCCAGGAGCCTGGGTGTGGGCAGGGCAGGCCTTGAGTCATGCTGGGAAGGAAGGAGGGTTGTGGGCTACAGGACTTTCTTTAAAAGGCAGGACAACTCCCGCTCCTCCAGAGGTTGGCTTTTGGCACACAGAGATTTTTCTGGTGAGGCCTGCTCAGGCACTGAGCTGCTCTCGTGGTGTAGCTAGCCACAGTGGTGATAGTCCTGCTACCCTAGTCAAGGCCACAATCTGGGGGGCTCACAGCACCCTTAGACCACCTCTGGGCTTCAGTATGGGCAGAAATTGAGCTAGGTGAGGCTGAGAACTTACCAGGTACAAGTTGCTGCCAGCAGAGGGTGCTCTGCTGCCTCATTTTAGACCCTACCAGTCCCTCCCCACATGGTTCTCAAGCCTAGATGCTGGGTGTTCTCCCTGTCCTCCCACCTCCACCCTCCACTTCGTGTGTGTCTGTGTGTGTGTGTGCGTGTGTGTGTCTGTGTGTGTGTGTCTGTGTGTCTGTGTGTGTGCCTGTGTGTGTGTTTCTGCGTGTGTGCCTGCATGTGTGTTTTGTGTTTCAGGTGACCAGGAACCACTTGTGCATCTGCCATTCCCAGCTGGAGAGAGGCAGTATCCAGCATCAGTATCACCGGGTTGCCAACAGGTAATGCTCTGTCAGCTCTCAGAAATGCAGGCCCCAGCTAGACCCCGAGTTGACTGTCAGAGTTAACCCAACAGCTGACCTCCTGTGCCAGCCCCTGTCCCACAGTGCTCGAAGCACTCCTTGGTGTTCAAGGTTCTTTGCCAGTCTTCACAGGGCAGTGGGGGGTGTGTGTGTGTGCACACATGCGCACATGCACGTGTGCGTGGGGGAGGGGGTTTGCTGTGTAAGGACAAAGAGCAAGTGTGGATGGAGCAGAGAGGAGGAGGCCAGGACCCGGAATGATAGGTAACCCTTGTTTTTCCTTTGTTGGGCTAGTGTCTGATGCTACAGAATGAGATAGAGGAACTGAAGGAACGACTAGGTATGAGCGACCTGGGGCAGGAAAGCTATGGGGACAGTGGGGGGGGGGGATTAGGATAGTGTCTGCCTGCAGGTGATGGTGCTGGGCTGAGGGAGGGGTGCTGAGGGTGGGGCGCTCATGGGGGAGGTGACATCCAGCAGGCCAGGCTGGGAGCCCTGTGTGCATTAGCTGCTGGGGCTTGCACCAAGAGGCTCTGCTCTGCCATGTGCTGAGCAGGGGAGTCGGTCGCCCAGGCTCCTGCCTCTCTGGGTGGTTAGATGGTCCTCCTTTGCTGTCCCTCGAAGTCCTGGCAGCTGTGCCTTGTCGTGTGCCTGTGGTCTCGTGTTTGTTTGTTTGTTTGTTTGTTTGTCTTACAAGTAGGGGTGGCACTGCTGTGGGCCAGCGTTTGAGGACTGCCTGACCACACTGTTCTCCTGTAGAGAATGTTTCCACGCAGAGCTTGCTTATGGATGGGGGAGCCTGTCCTGGGGCTCCTAGGATGGGGGCAGGAGGCCAGTGAGGTGGCTGGCTGGAAGTTCCTGTGGGACAGGGAGTGGGGCTCAGGCCGGTGAGTTCCCCTGTGTCGGTCTGGAATACACACTTGTACCTCTGTGTTTCAGCAGTCATGCAGGCCCTCAATGAAAAGTTCCAGGATCTCTGAAGTGAGTGTTGCGCTATCCACGGCCCCTGCCACCCTCCTGACTGTTGAGGAAGCCAGGCCTGGCCTGACTCTGGTTTTCCCTGACAGGCTGCACCCAGAGTTCCCGAGGAAGAGGCCAGAGGACAGCCCTTGGATCCTGCTTCCTTCCAGTTACTCTGCAGCAGGGGGTCTCAACCTGCTAAAGCTGCAGGCCCTTCACACAGTCCCTCCAGTTCTGTTAACCCCAACCCTAAAATTATCTTGTTGCTAGTTCGGAACTATAGTCTTGCAAACTGTTAGGAATTGTAGTGTAAATATCTGCTAGGTGAGCCTGTGGGGGTCGCTATCCACAGATTGAGAACCCCTGCTCTACAGCCAGAGCTGCCCTGTGCCCCTGTTTTTGCCCGCTGCCTGCCCCTGGTGACAGCTGCTTCACATTAAGTTGTTGTTGTTGTTTTTTAAACTGTGTTGTGCCCTTTCTCTTTTGGTGGGCGATGAGGCACAGCAACAGGGTGGGAGCTGTGCCTTCCCTACCCCTCTAAGGGCACCAGTCCTCACTTGTACTCGGCTCCATCTTCCTCACATACAGTTCTCATGTGTGAACTTTTCAGAAGGTAAATAAAGCATTCTGTGGAAAGGAGGGGGGAGAGTGGTGGTCTTGAGTGGGATGTGGGCTCGCTTCTGAGCAGGCGCCATGCACCCAAGCTTAGCCAGGTGCGCTGCTGGGTCAGAGTTCTTAGGGACCAGGCCTGACGCAGCCAGCACCGCTCCCCCCCCCCCAACCCTTTGTCAAAGACCCTGCCCCTACCCTGCCTATTTCCTTCTCTGGGACAGTCTCATGAAACCCGGTTTTTTGTTTTTTTTTTTTTTTGTCTCCTGTCCCCTGCATTCAGCAGTCCTTTCTCCTTGTCTGGTCTTCCCCCAATCCCAGTCTCTGACTGGATTATTCTCTCCCTGGGAGGCAGTGCCCTCAGGGAGTGCTGGCCTAGGATTTGCACTACATGTCTTGGAGCTCCTGCACAGTTGTCCACACCCCCTGCTCCCCTCCTCCTCCCCGCCCCTTGAAATGAGTTGCCAAAGCCCCGGATTTGCCTCTAGAGCATTGCAGTGGAGGGGTAGAGGCCAAGATCACAGCTACATGGTTGGTAGATTAGTGAAGCTACAAACCCTGTGTTCACCCGTGGTGTGGGGAGCAGGGAAAGGTGCCTGCTTTCCTCTGGGTTGTTGGTGAAGTGAGTCTTGAGTGGTTCCGTGGGACAACAGGGGAGCCTTCCCACGGCAGTGGAAGTGAGGGTCTAGGACCCGAAGCGCCACGTCTTCCAGGTCCTGGTCTGACAAGTGCCTCCATCTGGCCCCCACTTGAAAAGTTCTGGGTTTAAATAGTTTTGGGGTATCTGAGGGAGAGAGACTTGTGGAGAGGGAGGGAGGGAGAGGGGTGGGGAGAGGAGGAGGGCAAGGCCTCCAGTGCCATGACACCTGTGCGGAGGTCCGGGCACAGGCATTTGGGAGCTAGTTCTCTCAGTCTACCAGCCTAGTTACAGCGAGGTGTCTCTTGTTTCTGTCCCTGTGCTTTGTGTGCCTGCCTAACTGGCCCCATAGCTTCCGGGCTCCCCTGTCTTCTTTCTCCCACCCTACTGTAGGAAATCTGGGGTTACAGATGGGTTACAGGTGCAGGTTTTTTTTTTTTAAAGATCATTTCTAATCATGTGTGTATGCGTTTGGGGTCAGGGTGGGGGCTTAGGGCTGTGGGTTTCCATGTGAGTGCAGGTTCTATTGGAGACCAGAGTCATTGGATCCCCCTGAAGCCAGAGTTACAGGAGCCTGTGAGCCTCCTGTCACGGGTGTTGGGAACTGAACTCCTGTCCTCTGGAAGAGCAGCAGCACACCGCTTTGGACCCCTGAGCCATCTCTCCAGCACCCGACACGCAGATTTTTATGTGGGTTCCAAGGAGTGAACTGACGTTTGCAGGCTCGAACCATCTTGCTGGCCTGTGCATTTCATTTGTAAGGTGATGGGTGCATCCACCCAGGCATGGAAGGCCTTGCACGGGGCTCCCTCCTCGCCCTCTCCGCGGGGCACAAATGTTTCCAACCAGGACACTTGGTTGTCCCAGGTCCCTCTTCTCTACTACCTGCAGGGCCCCACATCCTGACAGACAGGATGGCTTCCAGCCTTGAGCCAGGGCCACGTGCCAGGCAGGATCACAGCCTAAGGGACAGGGCAGGAGTTGGTTCTGCCAGCTCCCATTCCTGAGAGGCAGGCCCTTTCACATTTGATGTTTGGGGGCGGGTGAAGAGAAACCATCTGGGCCCAGAGAGTGTGCCCCTTGCTCTGGCTCTGTGTGTGCCTGCCTGTGAGTCTGTGGGCGCAGCGTGCGTCCCTGGGGTGGAAAGCTCTGACTCAGTGAGTGGCAGCGGGAGCCCGTGGGGGATCCAATGCACACACATTGGTGAGGTTGAGGCTAGCTTTTCCTTAGAGGTGGTGTTTGAGTCTTGAACCGCAGGACCTTATGGCATGGTAGGAAGTGCAAGTCACCGAAGTCACTGGGATTAGGCCTCTCAGGAGGCTGTAGTTGCCAAAGTAGGCTCTGGATCCGGCCCTGGAGTGTACTCCCCAAAATCCTTTCTTGAGGATTCTTTGAGCCTGGGCCGTCTCCTGAAAGAGAGATGGCTGGAGAGATGGCTCAGCAGTTAAAACTCCCTGGCTGCTCTTGCTGAGGACCTGGGTTTGATTCCCAGAACCCACCCTCATCCACCCCACAAGCATCTGTAACTCCAATCCCGCGGGACCCGAGGCCCTCTTCTGGCCTCCTTGGGCACTGAGCACACACGTGGACCATAGACGCACCTGCAGACAAAGCAGTCACACAGACACACGCAATGAAAATAGAAGTATCGGCGGCTGGAGAGGTGCCTCGGCGGTTAAGAGCACTGGCTGCTCTTCCAGAGGTCCTGAGTTCAGTTCCCAGCAACCACAAGGTGGCTCACAACCACTACAATGAGATCTGGTGCCCTCTTCTGGCCTGCAGGTGTACATGCAGACAGAGCACTGTGTACTTAGTAAATAAATAAATGTGAAAAAGAAAGAAAGAAAATAGAAGTGTTTCAAGTTCTGTCTTGGTGAGGGGGTGACATGCAGGCTGCATTTCTCAGATTAGCTGGGCGGTGCCTATCTTTGAAGCAGGCGCTTTCCTGGGAGCTGGCTTACTCTAAGTCAAGGCAGAGCCATGTGGGATGGGCGTGGCGAGAGGGCAAACCAGGAGTGTTACCTCCCTGTGGAGAGTGGGTGAGGCCTGGCAGCACCCTGACCCACAGTCTCAAGGTGTCCCCCCTGGACCGTGTAGGTTGAACTTAGGGGGACAGTGCATACTACATAGGGTAGGACAACGATCGTAGCCCTCAGAGCCTGAATGGACGTGGACATTTGGGGACTCAACCCATCTACTCAGAGACAACCCCCTTCCCCGCCCCCTCCGTCCCCGAGAAGATGGTCTGGGTTCCTCAGGGTGTGGCCTTCACCCTGAGCCACATGGCTACCTGTGGCAGGGCTTAGAGCCCTGTCAGCCAAGTCTCACAGACTCTGCAGCTGGGCTTCTGACAGCTTGCACAAGTCATAGTCCTGACTGTGGCGCATTCCAGCACCAGGCACTGTTCGTACAGGCTCAGGGCCACTGTCACCACTGCAGCTGCATGCAGAAGCCATGGCAAGACACCAGCAGCCCCGTAAGGATGACCTGCCAGTCCTGCCCCTGCCCTCTGAGCACACAGCCTCTCTCCCCCTCATTCACACCTGCTGCGGCCCTGTATTGTTGCCGCGACAGCAGGCTTATATTCCTGCCCCATACGGTTGCTGTGACATCATCTGATCCTCCTGCCCCATATTGTTGCTGACATCAGGTTGGTATTGCTGCCCTGTATTGTTGCTGGGACATCAGCCTGAACCTGCTGCCTCTAGGGGAGAAAGTGGCAGATTCCCAGGCTCAGGTCTGAAGCAGAATTGGGGCTTCCTTGAAAAGGAGGAGGCAGGAAGGCTCCCTTGAGTCCACTCCCCACCCTTTCTAGGCCTCCTCTCCAGCCAGGAGAGGGTGGGCTCTGGAGAGCACCCAGGCTCTGCCTGCCTCCTGCTGCAACTGGGCTCTGTGAGGGCTTACATGGTGGCTGGGCTGTGCGCCTGCCCTGGTGCTCTGGCACTGGGTGGCCCCTAGCAACATCCCACTGGGACTGGGAACCTCTGACCTTCTTGCAAACATGACCTTCCAGCTTGCTGTGCCCTCTAACAGTGTAATACAGTGGTTCCTAACCTTCCCAATGCTATCACCCTGTAACACTATTCCTCATGTTGTGGTGACCCCAACCATAATATCATTTTCTTTGCCACTTGTTCCAGGCTTAGCCTGCTACCCGATATTGTTGCCTGTGTGTGATCCACTGCACACAAGGTGAGGTTGGTGTGTTTCTTTAAGTGTATGAGCTTTAAAATCTTGCAGACTTGTCTGGACTTGATAGTGGGGGCCAATGTTATCATCAGTTAGGAGGCTAAGGCAGGACGATCATGATTTAATGCCTAGTCTGAGCTATAAAGTGAATTCTTTTTATTTTTTCTTATTTTTTAAATTATGTAAGGTATATTTGTGGATGTAACTTCAAGTACCTTAGGGGCCCATGGTCGTTGGAGCTTTTGGAGCTGTTGGAGTTCCACATGGTTTTGAGCTGCCAGGAATGATTGCTGGAAATAGGAACTGCAAGAGCACTGTGTGCCCCTAACTATTAAACCATCTCTCCCCGCCCGTCCTGTTTGTTTATTCAGTATCTCAGGTATCCCAAGCTGGTGTCGAACTTCCTATGTAGCGGAGGATGACAAGAACTTCTGACCATCCTAAGTGCTGGACATTCATGTGTGGGACTCCATGTTCACTGAATGCTGGGCATCTTAGCCAGTGCTTCTCGAATGCTCAATAAACATTCTCCTGCTTGAACTGCATCCCAGGTGGAAAAGCCTCTTTTTAAAATCATGCAAAGTGGCCGGGCAGTGGTGGTGCATGCCTTTAATCCCACCTCTTGGGAGGCAGAGGCTGGCAGATCTCTGTGAGTTTGAGGCCAGCCTGGTCTACAGAGTGAGACCAAGACAGACAAAGCTACACAGAGAAAACCTGTCTGAAAAAAAAATGCCTCAGTGGGTAAAGTGTGTATGGCACTTTCTTGCAGAACTGAGTTTGGATCCGCAGCACCCATGTTAAAGGCAGGAATTGGCAACAAACATCTGTAACCACAGTGCTGGGTGGAAGACATTGAAAACAGATGGATTCCCAGAGCTTTCTGGCAAACTAGCATAATTTAATTGGCAAGTTCCATGTTCAGTGAGAGAAACAGTATTGAAAACTAACATGGAGGGGGCTGGGGAGGTGGTTCAGTGGCTTAAGAGCAGTATTGCCATTGCAGAGGACCCCAGTTCAGTTTCCAACACCTGTATCAGGCAGCTCACAACTGCCTGCAACTCCAGTTCCAGGGGGTTTGACACCTCTGGCTTCGGCAGCACACACACACACACACACACACACACACACACACACACACACACACATATGTACATTTGTAATTCCATACCCAGACACACAGACCGACAGACAGACAGACACACGCACACACTTAAAATAGCAAAAATTCAACTTCTTTATTTAAAAAAATAATAAAGTGGAGAACAGTCATGGGGAAACTGGCTTCTCCCTTCCACAGGAGTACTCACACATACATGCACCACACACACACAGCAAAACAATCAGCCCAGTGCTGGGGATGTGACTCAGTTGCTAGAGCACTTGCTTTGCATACAAGGAAGCCCTGGTTTGTCCACTGGAACTTCATAAAGCAGCGGTGGTGGCACACACCTGTAATCTCAGCACTCGGGAGCGAGAAGCGGGAGAACCAGCAGTCCCCACTCATCCTCAGTTAGTGGACGAGTTCAAGGCAGCCTGGGCAACATAAGATCTGTCTTTAAAAAGAAAAAAAA
>CAJRSG010002655.1:2717-18406 GCA_907169655.1 Acomys percivali | reverse complement strand
ATCATTTATAGACCAAAGGATAATTAACATAAAACAGATGTATTAAGAAGCTCCTATCCACAAACTTAGGAAGTCTCTCATTTTATTTTCATGAAATATATGTTCAAAATAAGGATTAATGGAGAATTCCAAGATGGCAGCAACTATCACACCCTGTATCTGATCTACAGCACGGAGGCCAGGGACTGGATTGGGAGCCACAGACTACAAGAACTGGAGAACACTAGGTGAGTGGGGTCTTGCACAGTACAGACCAGAGATGGGCTTGGTCCCTGGCCAAAGAACAGCCCATGGAGAACCTGAACACACTCTCAAGACTTTGGAACAGAACCACCTATGAACTGCAGCTGGCCTTTATAGCCCAGGCACAGTGTGTGCTATGGTGGAATAGCAGAGAACATGGCCTGGAAAAGTCTCAAGGAAACAAGTGAATCTATAATCGGACACACCCACCCATGCCATCCCAGTCCAAGGGGAGCCCTGGAGGCCATGTCAAAGCCCATGGTACCAAGAAACAGAATACACAGTTGGGGTGGATCCGGCCACAGCCAGGCAGCTGGCCTCAGCAGACCAAGGATGAAAAATTGGGCTGATAGAACACAGCCAGTACAGTCCCCATGACCTGCCAAGGACTCCCACGCTTGTGGGAGAAGCTGGACTGCCCTGAGCCACCAAAGGTGTGCAATCTAGATTGATCTACTCTTTAAACTGCTCTGGGCATGAACCAGTCTTTTGACCATGGCAGACTGGGCATGTACAAATGGACAGATAAGGCCACAGTCCCCACAGCCCAGCAGGCACTGCACAGGCTTGTGGGAGAAGCTGGACTGCCCTCGGTGTTGGGAAGTGAGTCTGAGTTGCAGCTGTGACTAGATCGAACTGAGCCCCTAAGGGTGTGCAATCTAGACTGGTTTGCTGTCTAGATTGATTTGGGCAGGAATCTGTCTGTGGACCAGGGCAGTCTGAGCCTGAACAATTGGGCAGATAGTGCCACAGTCCCCACTGCCCAACAGGGTCTCCTAGAAACTTGGGAAAGGGATCGGGACAGAAAATTAAACAGTGGCTCACAACACAGCTAGTCTGAATCTCATCAGTAGCATGGATGGAAGCAGACAGTAGCCTACCTCTGATAAGCCAATAAGGAGGTTATCGTGTAGAAAAAAGTCTCCTGGAGCAGATACTAGGTCGCCTGCTTGTTCCAGAGAAGAACTTCCTGATCTCCACAAGCAAGGGCACGTGACCTATTCACTCACCAAGTATCCACTTTCACACCAGAATGTACCAGCAAACATCATAGATAGCAAGATGACTAAAGGACACTGTAAGAATGTAAACAGAAAAACCCAAAACAACCCCGTCATCCCCAGATCCCATCTATCCCAAAGAAAGTAACCCTGAAAACCAAAAAAACAATAAAAATACAAGAGAAATGTATAAAAAAACATAATCAAATGCAGGGAGACAAAGCCAAAAAGGTGGAAGACATAAAATAGTCCTGTAGAGTGGCACTGGAAAAATTCAGGAAAATACCAACAACCAGATCAAGGAAATAAGTAAAACACTTGAAAATCTGAAAATGAAAATGAAAACAGGCATAAAAGCACAGAAGAAAAATGAGAACTAGAGACCGTAGATAAGAAAGTAAGCAACAAAGAGTTGAGCTTCTCTAATAGAATCCATGAAATGGATAAATAAATCTTGGGACTAGAAGATACAATTATAGAACTCAAAGCACCATCCAAGAAATGAAGGACACCATAAAAACCTGAGAATAATAGATATCAGGGAAAGAGAAGAGACCCAACATCAAGACCCAAAAAACATATTCAAGAAAATCATAGAAGAAATTTTCCCCATTTAAAGATGGAGATGCATATAAACATATAAGAGGCCTACAGAACACCAAATAGAATAGACAAGAAAAGAAAATCTTCCCCTCACATAATAATAAAAACACAAAAATATACAGAACAAATAAAAATATTAAAAGCAGTAAGAGAAAAAGGCAAAGTAACATGCAATCACAAACCTATCAGAAGTACACACTACTTCGCAGCAGAGACCATAAAAACCAGGAGGGCCTGGACAGAGAGTCCTGCAAACCAAAAGAGATCAAAGAAGCCAGACAAGACTACTATACCCAGTGAAACTGTCAAAAACCATTGATGAAGAAAACAAAATGTTCCATGACAAAAACAAATTCAAACAGTACCTATCCACAAATCCAGCATTACAGAAGTTAATAGTTGGAAAATTCCATCCTAAAGGGACAAGCTGCAACCAAAACTGCACAGGAAATAGATAACTACATCATCACCAAAAAACAACCATACAAACTCTCTACTGTAACAATCATCAAAAATTAAGAGACTTAATAGTTACTTGTCATTGATATCTCTCAGCATCAAATGTCCAATAAAAAGACTGGACTAACAGAATAGATACATAAACAAGATCCAACATTCTTCTGCATTCAAGAAACACATATGACCCACAAGGACAGACATTATCTCATAGAAAAAGGCTTGAAATAATAGATCAAGCAAAGGGTCACAAGAAGCAAGCTGGTGTAGCCATTTTGATTTCTAATAAAATAGACATTCAATCAAAATTAATAAAAATGGATGAGGAAGGACAGTTCATACTCATCAAAGGTAAAAATCAACCAAGAGGACATCATAATTAGGTAAAAATCAACCAAGAGGACATCATAATTCAGAACAACTATGCTCCAAATACAAGGGCACCATATTTGTTAAAGAACTATTAACAAAGCTTAAACCACAAATCTATCAATACATTTTAATAGTGGGAGACTTCACCACCCCACTTTTACTTACAAATATGTTATTGAAAGAGAAACACAGGGCTGATATCAATAAATTATAAACAAAGAGAACAATTCAAAGAATCAACAAAATCTTTGAGAAAATCAACAATACAGATGTTAGCCAAACTAATGAATATGCAGAGAGACACTATCCAAATCAGCAAAATCAAAAACAAAAAGGGAGATATAACAACAGACACTGAAGAAATACAAAGAATTATAAGATCCTACTTTAAAGGCATATATTCCACAAAATTTGAAAATCTAAGGGAAATGGAAATTTTTCTTGATTAGTTTCACTTGCCAAAATTGAATCAATTAAATAGTCCTATTTCTCCTATAGGAAGAGAAGCAATCATTGATAGGCTCAAAAAAAAAAAAAAAAAAGCCTGGGCCAGATGGTTTCAGAGCAGAAAACTAGCAGACTTTCAAAAAAGAGCTAATACCGATACTCTTCAAGCTACTCCAAAAGATAGAAACACATGGAATATAACCAAATTCATTTCATGAGACAACAGTCATGTTCATAAATAAACCCGAGAAAGACCCAATAAAAATAGAGAATTTCACACCAATTACTCTTATGAACATTGAAAAAATATTCAATAAAATACAATATGAATACAGGAACATAACAAAGATATCATTCACCATGACGAGGTAGGCTTCATTCCAGGCATTCAGGGATTGTTTCATATAAGGAAAACTATCAATTTAATCCACCATATAAACAAACTGAAACAAAAAACACGTGATCATCTCCTTAGATGCAGAAAAAGCATTTGACAAAATCTAACACTCACTCATGTTTAAAGTTTTGTGGAGATTGGGAATACAAGGCACATACATAAACATAATAAAAGCTATATACAGTAAGCCAGTAGCCAACAACAAATTAAATGGAGAGATACTCAAGGAAATTCGTCTAAAGTCTTACACCAGAAAAGTCTGCCCACTTTCTCCATTTCTATGCAATATAGTTCTTGTAGTTGTAGTCAGAGTCATAAGACAACAAAAGGAGATCAAGGCCATCCAAATGGGAAAGGAGGAAGTCAAATTATCCCTATTTGTGGATGATATGATAGTGTACATAATGACTCCCAAAATTACACCAGAGAACTCCTACATCTAATAAAAAACCATCAGAAAATTAGCTTGATACAAAATTAACGCAAAGAAGTCAGTAGCCTTCCTATATACAAATGACAATCATACAGAGGAAGAAATTAAAAACATTATGCCACACCCTTTACAATAGCCACAACAATATGAAATATCTATGAGTAACTATAACCAAGCAAGTGAAGGACTTATTTGAAAAAAACTTTAAATCTCTGAAGAAAGAGATTCAAGATGACATCAGAAGTTGGAGGGACCTCCCTTGTTCATGGATTGGGAGAATTAAGATAGTAATGGCCATCTTACCAAAAACAACTTACAGATTCTATGGAATTCCTATCAAAATACCTAAAAAATATTTTGAAGACATTGGAAGATCAATTCTCAACTTCATATGGAGAAAAAAAAAGCCCAGAACAGCAAAAACAATCCTATACAATAAAAGATCCTCCGGAGGAATCTCCATACCGAATTTCAAGCTGTACTATAGAGCAACAGTAATTAAAACAGCATGGTACTAGCACAGTAATAGGCTGGTGGATCAATGGAATTGAATTGAAGATGCAGAGATGAAACCACATACATTTGGTCACTTGAATTTTGACAAAGAAGCCAAATCTATTCAATGGAAAAGAGAATCTTCAACATATGGTGCTGGTCTAACTGGATGTCTACATGTAGAAAAATGCAATTGGACCCCTATTTGTCACCATGCACAAAACTCAAGTTCAACTAGATTAAAAAACTTAACGTAAAACCAGAGACACTAAATCGGTTGGAAGAAAAATTGGTGAAGAGCCTGGAACACATTGGCACAGGAGACAACTTCCTGAACAGAACATCAACAGCACAGGACTTAGTTACCAATAAACAAATAGGGTCTCATGAGGCCAGGAAACTTCTGTAAAGCCAGGAGATACAAAAGAACAAAGTGACTCCCTACAGATTGGGAAAAGTTTTTCACCAACCCTACATCTGACAAAGGTCTAATATCTAAAATATATAAAGAACTCAAGAAATTGAACACAACCAAACAAAATAACCCAATTGAGAAATGGGGCTCAGTACTAAGCATAGAATTCTCAACGGAGGAATATCAAATGGCTGAGAAACACTTAAAGAAATGCTCAACTCTTTAGTCAACAGAGAAATATAAATCAAAATGACTCTAAGTTTCCATCTTATACCCATCAGGATGGCTATGATCAATAATTCAAGTAACATCACATACTGACAAGTATATAAAGAAAGAGGAAAACTCCTTCATTGGTGGTGGGAATGCAAACTTGTACAACCACTTTGGACATCTATCTATTGCTTTCTCAAAAAACTTGGAATAGGGCTTCCTAAAGACCCAGCAATCCCTTGGAATATACCCAGAAAGTGCTCCAGCACACAAGAAGAAAATTTGCTCAACCATGTTCATAGCAGCATTATTCATAATAGCCAGTAACTTGAAAAAGCCTAAAGGTCCCTCAGGAGAAGAATGGATAAAAAAAAAAAACAAAACTGTGGTACATTTACACAAATGGAATATTACTCACCTATTAAAAACAAGGAAATCCTGAAATTTGTTGACAAATGGATGGGACTATAAATGATCAAACTGAGTAGATTAACCAAGAAGCAGAAAGACTCACATGGTATATACTCACTTATAATTGGGAACTAGACCAAAAGGCACATCCCATAAAAGTCTTCACTTACCAGGAGTTTCTGATAGATGTGAGGACATCTTAATGAGACTCAAGGTAAGAGAAATATAGGAGACAGGTAAATTGAAGGACCCAGAGGGTCCTAGAAATCTACCAGAAGAAAATCGTGATGGGTGTATCAGGGCCCAGAGGGGTCTGCTCAAACTATTGCACTAACCAAGGACAATACCATAGTAAACATTGAACCCCTACTCTGATCTACCCAATGGACAGGACATTCTCCACAGTTATGTGGAGAGTGGGAACTGACTTTGACATGACCTCTGGTGTTCCATAATTGATCATTTCTCCTTGGTGGGGAGTATGATGACACTCAAAGAAAGACTAAGCATGCTACCAAGATGAGACTTGATAGTCTATGACCGTATAGTGGGGAAAGAGATGCTCCTCTGCCTTAGACTTATGGTAGGGAAATAGGGTGAATGTGGGAGAGACAGAGGAAAGTGATGATACAAGTAATAGGATAATAGTTGAGTTGTAATCTGAAAAAAATTAATAAAATTAAATTTCAAAAAAATAAAACAAAAATAAGTTGGGAAAAATAAAGATTTAGTAAAATATATTACATCAAAGGGATCTATAAAACATATCATGTAAAAAGGATCCAGTCTTATTTACCGTGTTTTCGTTATGGTTTTGATTTTGGTTTCTGGTTTGCTTTATTATTGTTTATGGAGAAATAAAGATGATCACAAACACAAAAGTACAGGAATAAATCTAATACAAGAGTATGGATAAAACCCTACATCCATTCCATTCGTAAATCCTTGCTAACCAATCCTGTGTGCACAGCCTTAAGTCTATCATGATATGTGAATGCTCTACTCTCCCACCTGTCTATCTAGATATCATTTTAATTTTTAGTGTATTTGTCTGTGTGTGTGTGTGTGTATGTGTGTCTTTGTGTGTATTAGAGGAACCTAACTTTTCTTTTTTCCAGTGTCATTATCCCCCTTTCCTCCCTTTCCCCTCCCCTCTCCTCTCCACCTTTCTGCTACCTTTCCTTCCCCTCCCCTCCCTTTCTCACCTCTGTTATCTCTTCCCTCCTCCTTCCTTCCTTATTTACTTTCTATTGAGGAGAACAGACTCAAAACCTCAAGTTGACTTGTAACACCAGTTCAGCTAGGCTAGCTGGTTAAGCAATGCAGTCTGCATCACTTGAGTTCCAAGCACTGGTCCCCCCTTCTTGCATTTTTTTTTTTAAAATGTTGTTTCTTAGAATCATGCTCAAGTTCTCATTTTTACAAGGCAGCTCTCTTCCCTCCTTAGCTAGTTTTAATAAAAGACAGATTGAATCTCCTGTGCAGACATTGATCCCAATTTTGCATTTAGAATTTTTATCAAGACCATGTAAGGAAGGATGCCTCATTTTCTATCCATCACATACCTGAGTATTTTCCTAAAAACAGACAAATTCCTGAGAAAGATATAGTTCTTTCTGGAAGTGAGAGGAATATTAACATAACTTTGATTTCATACAGATTTTATTCATTCAAATGGCAAATTATCTTCATACTTAGTATTTTAATGAATGTAGAGTAGTTGTGTGTGTTTTTGTATGTAGCTATACTTAAACCACGATTGAGAAGCAACAAGGTGTAATAGGACCAATACTTAGTGCAACTCTTTCAACCTTTTTTGAGAAACTAAGAAACATAAAGTAGTAACTATATTATGCATGACATTTAACTTGCTTAACAAAATTTAATTATGTATCTTCAATTTTCATAGATAAATATGAAAATTAAATTGCCATGTAGTTATATAATACCTAAGAAGTTTACATCAATTTTGCTAAAATATAAGACCTACTAAGGGTGTTGGAAATCAAATATAACTCAAGTCAGCATATATCTAAGGTTTATAGAAACACTCCTAAAGTATGGAAAAAAGAATCTTCTCTGGGGAATAAGCAACATGTTCAGGAATCTACCCAACATGTCTGCATGTTAGACACAGTAGGTCAAGCCTGCTTGGAAGGGAGCTGTATTTTCACTGACATGGGTATGCAGAGACAGGATGAGAGGTAACTGGGAAGACATCGTCACAATTGCTGTTTTAAAATATGTGCATTTGAGCCCATAGTGTTAGGAGAACTGTGGCATATGCTTATGAAGGACACCACAGCCAAGTCACTAAAATATTCTCTTTTGTTCAAAATATTTTCTCAGAAGTTGGGGAAGACTTCAGCACCATCCATCAAGAGCCTTCTGATGTGAACCTTCTTCAAATCACTCCAAGCCTTTAGGCCCTGGGCTAGGACTTGGATCAAGGAGCAAAGTACTTTTCATGTTAGAATGGAGACTGTGTTTGAATGCCAAGAATCACATAAAAGCTGAATGAGCAGTGTCTGTCAGCCTATTGTCACTATAGAAGAAAGGAGGCACAGAACAAATACATCTCTGGAACCTTAGGGACAGCTAACCTGACCTGCTCATGCATAATTATGAGCAAAAAGAGACTATACAACAAATAATATGTACCTCACATTGTCCTTTAGTCACTGTGCATTCCTACATAAAAATATGCAAATACAAATACCACACACTCACACATGAGAAAATGGTAGTAGTAATAGTAGTAGTAGCAACAGCAGCAGCAGCAACAGTAGCAGCAGCAGCAGCAATAGTAATACCAGGATTTTTGTGGAAATATGTTACCTGTATTTGTAATATCATATTTCTTTAGAAGGAATTATTATTTATTATTGGACTGTGTTTTAAGAATGAAGAAATTTGTATTAAACAGTTACTTGATTCATTCTAACCAGTGCTGAACTTCTAGAAAGTAAAATGGTCATATGATACTCATCTTTTCAGACATACTTTGAGTCTGTAGCCAAACTATTTGGCTTGCCGCTTTCAGAGTTGGCTAGGAATAGAAGCTCTAATTCTCTATAGTTAGTATGAAATGACCTGTTTTGTAATCTACGATGTATGCTTAATGTTACTAATAAGTTAGAAAACCTGTGACAATCAGATCAACATGGTATTATAAACTGAGTCCAGGCACTAAGGAAAAAAGGGAGAAAAATCAAGTACTTAAAAATATACATACTTACTAAGAGAAAGCATGTCATAGATTTTTTTTTAAATCACAATGCCAAGCCTATATAACATATTTTTACCAATGTCTATAAATCAAGGCTCTGAAATCTGGGTTCATTTTTCCAGTGTCTGCCACAAAGAAACACCCATTAAAATAGAATGAGAATAACTACAGACACAGGGGTTTAAGCAACAGGAGCACACCATGGGGAGTGAGGTGGTTCCTAGAACTTCTTCCTCAAAATAAAGTCCCTAATGCTTAGAACATGAATTTGTGCTCTCTATCACCAAGAGAAAGTCTCTTCTCCTGGTCATGAGGAGAAGACAGCTTGACATCAGGAAACAATACGTGCAAATAACCACGCACCTAGCTCACTGTGACAAACTATACCTTCTTTTCATCTACCACATTTTCACTACTACTTTGACAATCAATGAAGCATTTCCTTTTTGGAGATGTGCCTTGAGGGCCAGGGAGCCTGGTTTCTAATCTGTGTGCAGTAATGAGCTGGTGAAAGTATTTACAGACACTTCAGGATTGATCCTTGTCCATGAATACATACAGACTGCAAGGCTGGCATGCAAGTGAGATGGGGAGGGAGCTCTGCCAAGGGTCTTCACTCCAGATCTTCCTAAGATATTCCAGTTTATAAACAGGACACCTGAGGTATGGGATCTCCTGCTTCATAAAGCACTTCCTCGTTATTTAGGAAAAGCTCAGGGAGGAAAAAGGTTCAGAGAAAGGAAGATGGAGGCATTTGGTGTAATTATGACAATGGAAGTCAGTTGTTATCATGATTCTAAGTCCTTTTTGGTTCTGAGCCTGGTTGATTATGAATTATCCTTTATCCAGTGATGTCCAAAAACTTTCATACCCATGCCTCCACATCCCTAGGAAAGCTTTAGCACAGCTCATCTATGTAAAACTAAGGATACATTTCTGGGCTTCAAGGATGGTAGGTAAGCTCTCTACAGACTGAGCTACAATCCCCATATTTAATATTGTTTAATTACATAGATAAAAGAAGTTTGAACAGATCCGGTAAGCCTGATAAATATTACCAGTGGCAGCATCCTGTCAGCTCAATACCTCATGACATTTCCTGCACTCCTGAAAATTGAGAAGACTTGAGCCACCAGATGTGGGCACATAGGAGCTTACCCCAAGTCATAGAAATTCCAAGGTATTGGAGATGCCCCTAAAGTTATTAATTTCCTACATACTTGGCCCTGAGCATGTGTTATACAAGCACAGACTCAGAAATTCTCATGTGTTGGCTCTCAACGCCCCCAGACTCTGAAAAATTGTCCATTTCATGACAGAGCCTGGAGGAATAGCATTAAGTTGGCCTAGCTTCATCCTTTGCATAATAAGGATTGCACTTGATCTCTCCTTGTTCCTATACTTGCCCTATATAAAGAAGCCCAAAGATCCCACCTAAATAACACAGGCTCCATATGGATATCATCAGGGCCAGTCTTTTGACTAGTTTCAGGAGGTAAAATCAGAGATTAATCTCTGTTGTTCTTCTGGTGTTATCCTGATTACACTAGAAATAAATGCTTTCCCTAAGGCACATGAGCTCCCACCCAGGAATGCCACATCATAGGCCACCCTGTTGTTCCTGCTAATACTATGAAACTCTATATCTAGAGAGAACAATGAATGACCCATATAGTGCCCCCAAGGTCTGTGGACTCCTCCACCCCAAGGAATCACAATCTAACATCCCATGAATGTGTCTAGTGCTGAAAAATCTTTGATAATCACTTGAACACTTTATGTTCTACTACAAACCCAAAATATCCTCTATACTGGTAAAAGTCCATTGTCATGCACACCTGGCCACCACACATGTTCCTGTCACTGGAGCTCAGGACATAGACTCACTTTTACTTTCCTGGCATAAGGAACTCTATCTAAGAGTCAAAAGAGAACTCAAAGTTAGGAATGAAAAGAAGTGTCCTAGTGGAGGGAGAAGAGGAGAAATGGAGGGAAAGAAGAGTATGAGGAGGTGATAAGGTAATGGGGAGGAGTAAGGGAAAAAGAAGAGGAGACAACAAAAGGCCTTTACAAATGTATGGAAAGAACTAGTGACATCATTCAAGGCCTTTACTACAAAGGTGAATATCCTTTGCATAAGGCACTTTACTGGGAACCACCTTCTCCAGAGGCTTCCTAAGTATTGGGCAGACATATAGCCATTGCCTCTTAGCCCACATAACTACACATATCATTGCATAGCAAAGATCTGCCAGAAATCCACCTCCTTAGTTACCAGGGAAACAGGCACTGGAGGAAAAGCCTTGTGTTAGTGCAAAATTAGCTGTGATCATCCCTCATTCCCAGGGCAAGCAAGAGGTAAGCCACTACCCCTCCACTGCCTTTGCCACCTCACTGCAAGATGGAGGCAACCTGCTAAGCAACTTCATACAGACATGGATGGAGAAGACTGGGCATTTTGTCAAACATGTAACAAAGCAGCCAGATCTCTTTCAGATGATCAGGTAGGTGCCTTGGATCACAACAGGCAGTACTATCAGCCTGCACTGCCCCTCAGCTTTCCCTACCTCTCCTAAACAAAAAGTGTTGCAAGTAATACACCCTTTCTCCTGGTTCTTTGTGCTTTTAGCTTCCCAGTTCCTCCTCCTTCTCTTTCTTTTGTTCAGGAGGCAGTTGAGCTTTCCATCATGTCTGTTCTGCCTCTCCTCATAAGCTTACCAAAAGACACTATTTCACTTCACTTCCTTTGTCAATGCCTTCTGAGTCTTTGTGATTTAAGTCCCTTCTTACATGAAAAAAATTCCCCACCCAATGTGAACAGATGCTGAGGTGAGACCTGATGCAAGTATAACCCATTAAAATTTAGCCACTACTGTAGCCCCTCCCTGAGCCCCTGTGTCCCATCCTGTATTATTCAAGCCTCCCTTCTGCAAAAGGGAATCCCCCTCACATGTATAATTTTCCTCCTCCTTCCTTTTCTACCATTCATCAAACCCCTTTCCCAGGATTCTTTCCCCAGCCTTTTCAAGCTCAGCATATGAATAGTGTGAAAATAGACTCTGCTTGCTCTTCTAGAGTTCACTGTAGTGTAATCATGTCTGGAAGTGCTTAATCAATATTTCCCTTGAACCTGCAGTAAAAGACCTATAGCTAGCACTCATCATAGGATGGGGTCATCATCTACTGTCCATTTCTTCCCGCCATCATCAGGCAGCAGTAAGTCAGAATGAAAACCACAGAAATAAAAAACACAAAAATCAAGATGCTGTTTCCTCTCCCAGAATGGAGAGCAGTCCAGTGCTCATGGGAACACTGATGGGTAGGTTTAAATGCAGGGATTCACCCATTGCTTTGCTGGCTTTCCTATTCTGCAGTAAAACAACCAGAAAACACACATATATGTCCTCTTATCTAGGAGTATTAAAGAACTTATAAAAGTTTTCCTGCTTGGGCTCTTTTATTTTTATAATCATACATAATGGTTGTGGTATTCAGCTATATTTTGTTATACTTGTGTAACCAGTATTTTGTGCATTAATGTTATAGGATTTACATGAGAAATGACAATTGAGACACAGTTTACTGCCAGTTGAAAGTCTTTATTCCAGTCAGCTAGAAGTACAATCAGATATTTCAGGACCAAGATGTAGTACTGAGCATTTAAAACAAGAAACTTTTAAGGCAAAACCATTTTCTAGTATTTTATTCTGAAGCTGTAGGGGAGGTTTGTTCAAGCAAATAGTTTAGCAGAAGCTAAGATAACTGTTTAGTTCCTTTGGGAGGATTGTACAAGCTCGCAATTTAACCAAGCTAAATATATCAAATTCCTGGAATATATTTGAATAGTTCTCCATGAAGACACCAAATTCTAGTTGAACCTGAAATTGCCTCAGCAAGAATACAAGATGGAGAAACCTCTGCCACACTAAAGCTTATTTCTGAGTAGTCTTTTGTATAGATCAAAGTTAGTTTACTGATTGTGGTCTTGGTAGTTTTTCTGTTTTGTTTTAGTTACTAAAGGTGAAGAATTTATTAATGCTCTTATGAAAAACTTAAAAATACATTGTCTCGTTTTATTAATGTATAGTTTTATCCTTAAAATAAATTTGAAGTTATTTGTTTTTCACATTTTAACAAAACAAAGGAACATTACATCATTTACTTGATATATGAAGTATTTTAAATGAAGATTTCATTTATTGTTTGTTAATGTCACACATGTGTTCATGGCCCATAGGCCCATATTCCATGCTTATGACTTCTACACATCTCTCTGATAACTCCATCATTGTGAGAAGCTTAGCATATCAAAAGAAGAGGAGCTTATTTTTATTCATTTACTTTTAATATTTATTTTTGGATTACAGACACACATGAACATTTGACAGTTTCACAGTTACTGTTTTAGAAATATCTAGATATATCAAATTTCAAAAGGTAAAACAGAGAAATTTGTGATAAAATATAATGTAATAAAATGTCAGGCGGTTATAAATGATGGTTAGGGGGATTACACAACTTGTTTATTCACATTTCTAGCCTGAGAGATACCACTTGGACCAGGCTTGGACACATTCAAGGAAAACAATCAAAGCTTAAAAAACAAAACAACGCAAAATACAAAATAAAACAAAACAAAAAACAGAAAACCAGCAAACATATCACAAGAGTCTATATTCTTAGTGCTTCGATAAATATAAATAAATAATTAGTGTGGCAATACATTGTGTAACCCAAGTGCTAGGAGAAGAAGGCAGGAGGCTGTTTTGGACTTGTTCAGTCAGCATGCATAGCTCCTGGGAGCAGACTACGCACTGCATACCCCTTCTTCACTTACCATACTGGAGAAAATAGAGTCCTCCGAATGGGAAGTGACTTGTCTGGGAAACACAGAAGTTGGTCAATGTCACAGAACAAACTCTTTGTTCGACTACTGTGTTACCCTTTTCTTCTGATCTGCTTCTTTTTTTCCCTCCATTTCTCTATGCTTTCCTTTCCTTCTCTATTACACATTTGTTAGCTCCCTCTGTCTCTTATTTCTAACCTTCTCCATCTACTCCGTCTATTCTCTTGGGCTGTTCTGTTATTTGGTTGCTTTCCTCTCCATACTTTTCTTCATTTTCTCCATTCTCATCTCCCACTCCTCTTCCTTTTTCCCTTATATCCATGTTCATTCTCCCTTTTCCCCTCTACACCTCTTTTGTCTTCCCATCTCTTTCCCTTCTCCTCTTCTAAATGTTTCCCATTCCTCCTTTTGTATTTTCTCACCTTTCCTTTCATTCCATGCCTCCTTATCATCATTCTTGCAGTTTTTCTCCTTTCAATTCCTCTTCATTCAACTTTCTTCCCCCTGCTGTCTCTGGTGCTTTGCCTCTGTCCCCCGTTCTCTTCCTCTTTTTCTGCTTTGTTTACATACTTCTGCTCTCCTTTTTTCCCTTCTCATCTTCCTTTTCTTTCTTTCTTTCTCCTCCTCAACATTTTATTCTTCCCAAGTCTTCCTTCTGTACAAACTATTTATTATAGAAGCCTGTCTTAGCATCCTTGTCTATAGGACAGTGTAACACAATGCAGAATTTGGATGTCTCTGACTTGAAGTAAGTGTCCTTTATTGGGCTTATAAGAAGCAGTGGTTTTGTTGGAAAAAAAACCTCAATATGTTGATTGTGCAGAAGAGCATAACCCGACACAATGAAAGTTGGCAGGTTTCCAGAATAGAAAAGTCTTCAGGGTCCTCATAGGAGACTTTGCTGTTTTCCTTTTTCCTCAGTGTGAGGGAGAAATCCTAAAGCAGCCTAAGGATGTGAGGATGAAACAGAAGAAATCAGTGATATAATAGGTGGAAATATGGACTTGGAAAACTCCATTCCCATTGGGGGAAGCAGTCAGGAAATGGCCAGGTGATGCTTTCCAGAGAAGATTTTAAATTATAGGATGTGAACATAATATCTGGTGGGTTAGAGATGTTCTGACTTAAGTCTTGTTCTTTCTGTACTTCATAAACTCAATTATAACAGAATTATTTTATGAGGGACACACTGAGTGGTCTGTCACTTTTATTTCTAGCCTTTAGTCATATATGAAAAGGAACAGCTTCTGACATATAATGAGGTGAGCAGGAAGAAAAATAATATGGAGCAATGAAAGAGAGAACTGAATTGCAAAAACCATCTTCTTAGCTCCACATATGTGTGCTGTGTAATACATGCCACATCCCATAAAAACAGTAAAAATAATACAATATTGAAAAGAAATGCACACGTTTCTTAGTAAACTATAGAATCAACCTAATTCCCCTGAATCTTAGGGGCATATTTGGTTTTGTGTTTTAAAAACAGTAAACAAGTACACATTAAGCACCCATCATATACTGGGTGATGGTGACAGGGAACTCACACTGAGTCACCTGCATAAAGTTCAAGAATATAGGCAGTACCCAGGAAATCCTATCCTGCCCACTCATGACAATCTGTCTTCAACAGCAATAATCAAACTCCCAGTTTAAAAACTCACACTTTTTGCCTTGATTTTCAGCCTCTAAAGTATGTATCATGCACCATTTCTATCAATAAATGTGTGTTCATCTGCAGAATGGAGCTGTGATATATTTAATTTGTTTTAGTTGACTGTTACATTGCATACATAAGTAATGGTAATCAATCTTGCTTATTTGGTCTGTGTTACTGAAACAGTACAGTAACTGCTACACAAACAAGTGAGAGGTCGTCAGTATGGCCTCTATAACTCAAACATATCCATAAGGTGGAAGAAAAAATTGACTTCTAAAAGTTCTCCTCTGACATGAACATGCATGGCACAAACATCCCTACATGTGCACAATGTGCACAGAGAGAGAGAGAGAGAGAGAGAGAGAGAGAGAGAGAGAGAGAGAGAGAGAGAGAATATGATGAAGAAGAAGAAAAAGCAGAAAAGAAGAAGAAGAAGAAGAAGAAGAAGAAGAAGAAGAAGAAGAAGAA
>CAJRSG010002651.1:0-10106 GCA_907169655.1 Acomys percivali | reverse complement strand
GGATGGCAGGAGGTTAGCCCTGGCGTTTTGGGCTCTCACAGCCAGTGATCCTCAGCTCTCCTGTGCTGTGGGTCCTGTAATCGTTCTGGGTCTCTGGATGAGCGTTGGGTCAGGCCAAGTTATCCACAGCCTTCTGGGTTCCCTGCCAGGTCCAGCCAGGGAAACTAGTCCCAAACCACCGTCCGAGCTCAGCTAGTATCTCAGGGCCTGAACCATCTGCCGAGCTTAGCTAGGAATTCTGGGCTCAAAATGCACACAGGGTCCAGCCAGAATTTTCGGGCTAGGACTGCGCACCAAGCTCAGCTAGGGGTGTTTGGCCAAACTGCTTGCTGTGGTCAGTTATTGACTCATGCCCGAAACATCCACGCAGCTCAGCCAGGAATTCTGGATTCAAACTGCAAACTGTGTCCAACCAGAGTCTTAGAGCCGGGACTGTGCCAAAGGCTCTACTAGTGACTCTGGGCCCAATCTGTCTGCCAAGCACGGTTAGGGACTGTGGCCCTAAGCTGCACGCCGAGCTCCACCCGAGTCTCTGGGGCAGAATTGTGCTCCGAGCTCAGCCAGACACTATGGACCCACACTGCACGCTGAATTCAGCCCGGGCCTCCAGGCCTATACTGCGTGCATAGTCCAGCCAGAGTCTTGGGGCCGCCGAGCCCGTGTGCACAGCTGAGGAAGAATCCCTGGGCCTAATCCGCCCGGCAAGCCCAGCTAGGGCCTCTGGGCTGAATCTGCGTGCTGACCTCAGCCTGCGTCAGCGCCCTAAAACTGCCCTCTGAGGAGAGCTAATGTCTTGAGCAGAACTGCTCGTTGATGTGTGCTAGCGCCTCCGGTTGGACTGAGGGCTCCGCCCAGCCTGCGTCACAGCCGGTGAACTGGCTGCACTGAGGTGGTCCTTCGGTGGACCTGAGCGCTACCGCCCAGCCTGCGTTACAGCAGGTGAACTGTGGCTGTGCAGAGACAGGCCTGGGGTGGAACTGAGTGCTCCGCCCAGCCTGGGTCACAGCAGGTGAACTGCTGCTGTGCAGAGACGGGCCTGGGGCGGAACTGAGCACTCCACCCAGCCTGTGTCACAGCAGGGGAGCCGTGGCTCCGCTAGGCTGTTGTCTTGGGCAGGATTGCCCGCTGCGCTGAATCAGTGTCTCCACAGCACTGAGCCCTGAGCTGTACCCGGGACTCTGGGGCTGAACTGTCCGCCGTGTCCAGCTTGGGTCACAAAGCACCACGCAACCCAAATCCTGTCCAGTGTCCCCTCTCCCGCAGCAACTCCCACTGGCCACCACACTAACCGCCTCCACTGGATGGCTCTGAGCTGCAAACCTCAGTCGCTGCTGCTGGTGTTGCTGACGCCGCCTGTGCCGCCGCTGCTCTGATCCGAGAAAATCCGCACTCCTCCCGTGTGTAAGGGCACGCAGGTCCTCCGCACCCTGGTCTTTCCGAACCGTGGAGCACTCCTGCTGCCGTGGTGTTGGGATCCTGGTGTTCCTGGCTCAGAAATCTGTGCAATTCCCCGAACTGTTCACTGGAGCTTCCAAACACGGTCCACACTGCTCGCCGCCATCTTGGATCTCCCATGTATTTTCTTTTTTAAAAAATTTTTATTAATTTATTCTTGTTACATCTCAATGGTTATCCCATCCCTTGTATCCTCCCATTCTTCCCTCCCTCCAATTTTCCCCTTATTCCCCTCCCCTATGACTGTTCCTGAGGGGTATTTCCTCCCCCTGTATATGTTCAAAGGGTTTTCATTTTAAATTCAAAATAATTTCTTATTTCATTTGTTATTTTAAAAAATAATATCATATCAATACTGGACACACAGAGGAAGGAGATGCAGGCTGTCTGGATGAAATCTGATAGGCTATTGTCAGAAGGTAGGGGAGGAGGGCCCTCCTGTTAGAGGTCTGGGGGGGTGGAATTAGGCCTAAAAGGGAGGGAGAGAGGGGAGAGGAGGAAGATACTAGCAATGTGATAACAATAGGAATGTAATATAAATAAATTATAATAAAATTTTAAAACAACATGGAACAAGTGGAGATAAAATGGAAAAAATCTTTGGTAAGTTCATACAATGAATTTTTTATCATATTTGCCCCCAGAAAAACCCTCCAAGATCTACCCCAACCTCCCTATTTACCCAATTTTATATCATCTCATTTTAAACCCACGTAGGTATTGACCTGGAAAGCTCATCCTTACTCTGTATCTTCCACAGTGCTAGACAATTCTATATACACTATTTGAGGATAACCATAGTCACGCGTCTTACGCACCTATGGTCCCCATGAGCAAAAATAATAGCTGCCCGAGAAAGATAGGCTTACTGATGCAATAATGGCATGAATGTTAAGGAACTAATTAAGACTTTCTGATTATACTTAAGTCCCATTTCATGATATGGGACTAAGAACCTGTGGTTACATAGGCCATAGGCTGTAGATTAGAACCTACTATTTTCAGTCTGCTAAAGGGGCATAGTATTAAAATAACTCAAAATAGTTTATTTCTACACCCATAGATTAGTGCATCTCTCAACCCTCATAAGAAAAGCTTCTTGAAATATATAATGATTAACAGAGACCTACAACTTGGCAAGTACAGAGTATAAGAGACTATAAAGTGTAAGACCCTAAATTGGACATTCATATTACACCCCACTCCTCTAAAACCTCAGGGATAATTATGGACAAAGGAGGTGTAAAGATTGTAAGATCAAAAGGTGGTAGATAACTACAAGGAAATAATTTTTTTCTAGACACAGCAAGGAAGTTGCACATATAGAACCATAGCAATTGTGACAGCATGAACAAGCTCATGCCAGACAAAATCCCAACATGGACTACGAAGTTGAGCATTAGTTAACCTACCGAGAAAGTAAAATAATAGAGGCTTTAAAAAATGGCCCTTACTTATACATTTGCGCATTTAACTTGTGACCCATATACCTCATTCCTAAGTATTAGTCCAAAAAAATCAAAACATATATTCACAAACATCTGTATAGAAATGCTTATAGTGGATTTACTCCAAAAGTCTAACAAACCAATATAACCCCAAATTTCTATTAATTAGTGAGTGGATAATCAAACTGTGACTCTCAAAAGGTTTGTGTTTGGTAAAAGGTGACAAAGATACCTATGTAATTTATTTTCCTGTTATACGACTTTCCTGAAAGGGATGGAAATCAGCTAAGTGGTTGGCTGAATGTTAGGGCATGTGTGCGATGGATGGAAGACATTGGTTACCAAAGAGCACATGGGAACTTTTGGGATGATGTAAAAAGCCCCTATATCTATTAGGTGGTGAAAGAGAGGGGACTATAAGCAAAGAGAAATAGAACCAAGAGAGAGAGAGGGAAGATGGAGAAAATAGGATAAATATGAACGAAGTAAACTGCATGCATGCTTTAAGTATCACAATGAAATCTCTTGTTTCACATAATTTATATATACTCATAAAAAGCTGAAAGCAAAATATAGAAAAGAAATGCAGAACTGAACACTTTAAAAGGACCAGTTTTACTGTATTCAAAATAGAATTGACATTTTAAAGATACTGTAAAAAGAAAAATGAGAAAGCATTTGTATATCTTGAGCAGGAAAGTATTAGGTTAAAATAGGCACTATAAAGAGATTACTTATTTGCAGAATATAGTAGAAGGAAGGTAGAACTTTGGAAGACCATTTAGAAGGTTTTGACCATTTTAATGACCTAGGTTATTGGGACATGGGAACAAACAAAAGATACCTTGAATATTTGAAGAGAGAACTTCAAAATGTCCAAAAAATATTAATGGAAATGATCATCATTATTATTTGGTCATTACACAACATACAATTTTGTGTCAACTAGCCCATGGACAGGACAGTCTCCACATTTGAGTGGAGAGTGGGATATGACTTTCTCAAGTACTCTGGTGCCTCACATTTGACTATGTCCCCTGGAGGGGGAGACCTAGAGGCACTCAGAGGAAGGACAGCAGGTCACCAAGAAGAGACTTGATACCCTATGAACATATACAGGGGGAGGTAATCCCTCTGAGGAACAGTCATAGGGGAGGGGAATAAGGGGAAAATGGGAGGGAGGGGAGATTGGGAGGATACAAGGGATGGGATAACCATAGAGATGTAACAAGAATAAATTAATAAATAATAAAAATTAAAAAAAGGAAAAGCTCAAAAGTCATTGTTTCACAGAAAGTGTGAACTTCATCTATATGACACCTAAGAGTAACTAGAAGTGAATACAGCTTTATTGACATGCACTGTATCTCTAAGTTAACGGTATCCAAGAGTTTGAGTGTTTATACAGGCTATAAAGTGTTAAAGAAGCGAGGATCAGACATAGGAGATTTTATCCTTTATTTGGCTGCACTCAAAGACATCCTTTATTGTCTTCTGAGGTCTCATCATGTTGTAACTTCTCTTTTGGAAGCTACTCTAAAGTAGTCCAGATAATTTGAAGAGATTACTTTGTGACCAGTGTTTGTTCTTCCAAACCTGAAATAATTACAAGTAGTAGCATGTATTTGTATGGAAGAAATAATAAGTTAATAGCCATACTCAAAATCGACCCTCTACAGTCAATTCAATCCACTTCATGAAATGAAGGGTTCATTAGTAAAGTTTAGAGCCTGAAACATAACTAAGCTGCAGGGTTTTTGTTTTTGTTTTTGTTGTTTTTGATAAAGTGATATCTCTTCTCTATGCCACATTCTGCATTCAGATCAAGCTCCAGCTTCTCAAATTTAGTCTAGACTAGCATAAAGTTTGCAAAAACAAACACAGGGAAATTGTCCCTTCCTTCAAATTGTACTAGGTTTACAAAGCAGAAAATTTTCTTTCTTTGATGGCTTAAGATGAATGTTTTCTGCCTCCTCTACTTCCATTTTTAGAACTGTCTTTTGGGAGGTGATTGTGTCAGTCTTCACAAGGGAGAATGTCCCATCTTCTGCCTACCAACAATTTTTTAAGCCAACAACATGTACACTTGACCTTAACCCAGTTATTTCCAAAATTTCCTATAGCATTTGTTGTTTTATATAAAAATAATTACAAAACTATAAAGCATTACATACCCCCATGTAGAAATGTTTCTTATACCTCAGGAAATACTATAAGTTATTCTAAGAATGATGACACCATACTGTATAAAATTTTGGTGGCTTGAAGAGGAATGGCCCCATAGACTCATGTTTCTGAATGCTTGGCCTATAGGGAGTGGTATTATTAGGAAGTGTGGCCTTTTGGGAGTAGGTGTGGCCTTGCTAGAGGAAATGTGTCACTGTGGGGCTGGCTTTGAGGTCTCTAAAGCTCATCAGTTCTCTCCCAGCTTCCTCCAGATTAAGATGTAGAACTCTCACCTCCTTCTCCAGCACCACGTCTGTCTAAATGCTGTCATGTTTCCCACCGGGATGATAACAGACTAAACCTCTGAAACCGTAAGCCAACACCAATTAAATATTTTCCTTTATAAAAGTTGCTTTGATCATGGTGTCTCTTTATAGTAATAAAACACTAACTAACATAAACATGAAATTAAGAGCATCTCAGTTATTTGTTCTTTTTCTCCAGGTCCTCTCACAAAGTAACAAGTGAGGACTCAGTTGTCCTGAAGTTTGACTATAGGCTTGGGGTCTTTGGGAAGTGAATGCTGATCTCTGTAATAATAATGGAACAAAAAGTAGATCACTAGGCATAGTTCCTCAATGATGGTTTCCACTCGCTTCATGCAAAAAAACCATGTCTGACTCCAGAAATGCACCTTAAAGATTGCTTTTTACAAATCAAGATTTTCTTAAGTACCCCTAAGAGAAATGAATCTTTACAGTGGAATGATATGGTAGATATGTGTTTTATGGTCCTAATTCTTTTCATTTGTCATGCTAGCTTCAAGAGGGGTACAATTCAATTGCAATTATGTTGATCACACCACCACTCAAAAACAATCTCAAAGCCAAGCTGTGCCCATACGTAGCCACTACAACTGGCTTCATTTGTGCCATTAAGTAGTTCATTATAAACTGTCTTGAATTTGATTTAGTTCTAAGTTTTTAGACTATGATTCTTGGCTGTGACTGACACATTACAAAGAGGAGATGAAAAATAAAACATTCTCTGTCCTAAGAACCCTGGGATGCCAAGTAATCAAACGTAACTTCTAATCAATTGATACCACTATTCAAATGATACCAGTCAATTGGTTGGTTTGGTTACCTGATGTTTTTATCTTTTTTTTTTTTTTTTTGGTGGAGGGGGAAGGGTGCTTAGAGAAGCCAGGAAGAGAACTTGCAATTCTTTCCATGTACCATGTGGTTCTTCTGTTGAGCCATCTCACAGGCCAGTTTTGTTCTTTTCTTTCTATTATGTCTAACTCCACAGTGACTTTCTTCTAAATTTTGTTTCCAAAATAGAAGGCCTAAATTGCCAATCAAACACAATAAAGAAAACATCAACATGAGGATTGGTATGCTTTGGGAGAGAGCTGGAAAATTGCATAAAAATGAACTATATTCAAATTTTGTCTCTGATTCTAGGCAAAGAGTAAAAAAAAAAAAAAACTTCAAAGCCCCAGAGCCTTCAAGAGTATGCTATTGATGTCCTGTTTAAAACTGAGCTCTCCACAGTCACTTATCCTTAGCACCTTGACTAGTTATGAGTCTCTGCATTAACTGTAATCCAATGCAAACAGAATGTTCTCTGTACCAGGCTGAGAACAGCACTAATCTGTGAGTATAAACAAACTTAGAAGGCACTTTGCTACCATAACCAGTTAGGAAAACAACTGTAGTAAATTCCCCACTATGCCCTATGACCTGCCCAGCTACAGGCTTTCATCTAGGTTGATAATAACCAGTATAAATTCCCTCTGTGAAACAAACACAAAACCCAATAAAAAAGTGATTGGTTGCTGCTGTTGCACCAGTGGACATGTTTTGACTGGCACTTTAGTGGTACTGTAGTTCACAGGGTTCACAGTTGACTAAGACCACTGAGTCATATTCTCCTCCAGTAACCAGCACAGCATCTTCAAACTCTATAAAATCTAGCCATTGGGAAGGAGGTGTCTACAATCCCAACAATAGAATAATAAGGTTCTTTGGCAGCAATAGAGTAATCTAGTTCTGGTGAGCAGCCAAGAACAATGGCAAGAGCCTGTATTTTCTATGATCTCCCTGGATAACAAATCTTACCCAGATATCTTACCCCTATCAATGAGATTTTTATTAGATAACCTGTAGTTCTGGGAGCAGCATATCCCTCTTCAAACTCTTGTATTTTTAACTGGCTTATAAAATAGTAGTTTTTCACAAGGCTTTTTCCTGTATCCTTTATTTTGCCTAACCCTGTCCTCTATCCCCCTTATCTTCATTTAAACCTTTCTACCTGCAGCATTTCCTCCTCTGTGCTTTCATATAGTATGTGTCCTATTATTCTCCTCCATGAAGGCCTCTTCTCCTTTCCAATAGCCCCATTCTAGCTTTCTGACCTCTAAAGGCACTCCACGGTAAACACTCAAATCTAAAAATTCAAAGCTAGGACCCACATATGAGTAAGAATATACGGCTTTTGTCTTTCTAGGCTTGGGTCACCTCACTCAATATATATTTTTAGCTCCATCCATTTTCCTGAAATTTAATTTTTCTTTGTTGCCTTTCTTCCTTCCTTCCTTCCTTCTTTCCTTCCTTCCTTCCATTCATTTTGCTATGCTCAAATACCATGGCCATAGCAACTGATCGAGGAATGGGTTTATATAGGGCCTTACAGTTTCAGAAGTTACATCCATGGTCATCATCATGGGGAACATTGCAGTAGGCAGGCAGTCATGTTGCTGGAGCCAGAGCTGACAGATTACATCCTTACTCACAAGTAAGGCAGAGATAAAAATTAACCAACAATAGTGTGAACTTTCAAAACTCAAATCCTGTCTCCAGTTTACACACCTTCTGCAAAGAGACCACACCTCCCAATCCTTCCAAAACAGTTCTACCAACTTGGAACCAAGTATTCAAATATATGAGCTTAGGGTGTCCATTCCCATTTAAAACACCATACTGCTGAATAAAATTCCATTGTGTAAGGGTACTATATTTTCACTATCCATTCATCAGTTTAGGAACAACTAGGCTATTTCTATTTCATAGCTATTGTGAATAGAGCAGCAAAATACTTGTCTCGTCTCAGCAAGTATCTAGGGGGTACAAGGTTAAGTCCTTTGGACATATGCTAAGGAATGGAATAGCTGCCATACATAGGGTAGATTTACTTATAGCTTTTTTGATAATTCTTCACACTGATTTTTGTAATGGCTGTACCCTTTCCCCCACATTCTCTCAAGCATTTATTTGTTGTTTTGTTGATATTAGCTACTCTGACTTGGGTAAGATGAAATCTCAAAGTAATTTTAATTGACATTTTCATAATCACTATGGATGTCAAAAGTATTTTGACCTATTTCTTAGACATTTTAATTACTTCTTTTTAGAATTATGTGTTCATATCCATGGCACATTTTTGGAAGATTTCATATACTAGTACTATATTTATATAAGTCTCCCATCCTGTTCCTCTCCTCCCTCCAATTCCTTCCATATCCTTTTCCACTCTTTCTCAAATTCATGTTCTATTTCTCTCTAATTATAATTATATATGTGTATATACATATATATATGTCCATTACACACTCATGCATGCGCACACACAATCTGCTGAGGTAATTCCTTATTGCTTGTATGCGGAATGGCCTCTTAAGATTGGCTGCCCTATCAGGAGCTCATCCTGAGACAAGACTGATTCTAGTTCTCCCTCTTTCAGCAACAATTAATTGCCTGTACTTCTTCTCCTAGGAGTGAAGCCTTGAAAGAATTGTCCCATCTGCATTGGCAAGATAATTAGTGTTTTCAATTTTTAAGTCCTGTTTAGGCAATCATATTATTGAGATTTCCTAGGTCCAGTTTCTCTATCATATAGAGAAGACACTATCTCTCAGCAGATAACCTGTTCTGGTCCTCTGTATCCCACAAACTTTCTGATCTCTCTTTCTTGATGTTGTGTTGCAGATATATCAAAATGGGCTGGGCAAGCCACTGTCTGTTTTATGCTATATTTTAACCAGTTGTGGATTTCTATAATTGTCTCTGTGTGCTGCTAAAAGAAGCTTCTTTGGTGATAAATGAGAGCTACGCTTATCTGTGTGCATAAGGATGCATATTTAGAATGCACTTAGAAATTATAATGGATCAGTGAAGTGGCAATATTAGGGTCTATGCTATCGTATGTGGCCTTTCCAGCCTCAGGCAGTAAACTTTATTTACAGTACTAGACATGAATTCCATCCTACTGAGCAGGCCTAAAGCCCAATTAGATAGTTTTTGCTTATCTCCTGGATACAAGTGACAATGTTGTGCCTTTTGGAATATATTGCCATTCTAGTCATTGCTGTGGTTCATAGACACTACAGCTGGTGGTTGCTTTTCTCTCTTAGCATCTTCTACGGTTATGTCCAGTATTATTCAAGCTAGTCCTCTGAGTGGCAAAGTCCAGGTCAGTTCCAGATTTCTCCAAGTCCTCTGTCTGAAGTATATGATGTCTTCAGAAATAGGGACCTACATTCAGTTTCCAGGACACAAAAAAGGGCAACAACAATAGCCTATATTTGTGCAGGAAATTCTTGGATTCTTCTGACCAACAACTCAAAATGAGGTTTCCCATTTCTGCCACTGAGGTTTTGCTGAACAGTTAATGGCTCCCAGGGAAACACTGTCTGATGGTGTACTTTTAACCAACTATTTTTTATTTTATTTTTTTTTAATTTTTATTAATTTATTCTTGTTACATCTCAATGGTTATCCCATCCCTTGTATCCTCCCATTCTTCCCTCCCTCCCATTTTTCCCTTATTCCCCTCCCCTATGACTGTTCCTGAGGGGGATTACCTCCCCCTATATATGCTCATAGGGTATCAAGTCTCTTTGGTTCCTTAAATCTCGTTCTTCCTATGCTACCCCAATCCCTTCTAACACCCCAATACCAGATAGAGGAAAAAGAATGTTAATGGGGAGAGAGGTGTAGTCTTCCTTATCTACTTCCTGCTATTCAGAGTTGGAGG
>CAJRSG010002644.1:0-70838 GCA_907169655.1 Acomys percivali | reverse complement strand
AGTCATAATTAGGAAAACTATTATGACTTTCTTCAAAAAAATGAAGGCTATTATATAATTTTGATCTGGTGAAACAGTGTGGTAAATTAAATATTAAAGACGTATTTGGTAGAAGATCAGGGTTTCTGTTGACTTCATCCATTGAGAAAGCCAAGGCCATAGCAAACTGTTGGTTTTCATATTCTGTTCTATAAAAGGGTAAAATATTTATTATAGACAAAGGTCTACACAGGATCATTTGAAATCAATGCAATGGCTATGCAGTGCTTGATTAAATTGTCTGTACCTCTAAGTTTGAAGCAAACATCCATTCTAATGAGGTTGGGATGACATAAGAATCTAGAATCTTGGAAAAGCTATACATGTTTATGTGAGTTCATCTCACCAAAATAAGCATTTTCCAGAGAAGGCACTCTCCACCTATGGTTGTTGAGTGCTTGGTCAGAAGGTAATGATAAGGGAACACTCTCTCAAAACTTCAAATCTGATAATGCATTCATTTTTTTAATTATTTAGAAGTGTCACAAATACACATGATGTGTGACTCCCTGAGTTTATCATATTTCCTTATGAAATTAAGTGAATTGGCTGGAGTAGTGAATGAATGACTGATGAATGAATGGACAGAGTGTTTCTTGGGCCACATTTCGCTTCTGTACTAAAAATTGATTATAATTGGTGGCCATATATTAAACATATTCCCACACATCCATCTTCATATTTTTCTTAATCCTGTAGATTATTTTTAAAGGCAGAACATTTTTTAATAACTTCACACATCATAGATGCATTTTTAAAAGATGTATGTTTAACTTTTGAAATCAATCAATTCCTTTCTCAGAAAACTCAGAATCCAACAGTACAAAACCTGGGGATAAGACATGGACACTTGCTCAACTATAGCCATATCAGCTTTATTCATAACAGCCGGAATCCAAAAACACTATATATAGATATAGATATAGTTAGATATATATATATAGAGAGAGATATATGATAGATAGATATATATATATCCATCAAACAAAGAATGGATAATAAAACTGTGCTACATTTATACAATGATAAACTACTTAGATACTAAAACCAAGAAAATCACAAAATTTATAGGTTAGTAGCTGTAACTAGAAAAAATCATTCTGAGTGGTAATCTGACCAAGAAAGACACACATGGTATGTACTAATTTAGCCATATAGTACAGGATAAACTTATTAGAACTCACAAACCTAAAGAAAATAAGTAAGAAGGAGGACTCAAGAGAGAATGCTTACTACTCACTCAGAAGCAGAAATGGAATAGACACCCAAAAAAGTTGAAGATAGGGAACAAGGTAGGAGAGGGAGCACAGAGAGAAATGAAGGTGGATGTCAGACTTGGGGCAGCTGTTGCAGAAGGACAGAGGTCCTCAAGGGAAGGGAGAAAGTGGGTGTAGACATCTGTCTGTCACGATGGAGAACTAAGACAGGGTAGGTTCTGAGATTACATGGAAGGTGACACTAGCTCAGATTCCTAGTAGAGGGTCATGGGACTTAGAGGACATCCTCTAACTAGAGAGAACTCCCAGTTGAGGGAGGAAGACAGCAATCTACACACAATAACTTTGATGCAAATTTTACCCTTCCTACAAGATGTTCAGTGATAAATATGGAGCAGAGATTGAGGGAATGTCCATCCAATGCCAAGTCAAAACTGAGACACAGCCATCAGTAAATCAAAACAGATGCTGAGAATCACAGCTAAATATTGGCCAAAGTGTTGGGAGCAAAGGAGGATGAGGATAAAAGAACCAAGGAGTGACATGAGCTCCACAAGAAAAACAACAGTGTCAACTTATGAGGAAAACAAAATGTCTTGTGGAGACTGACTCCCCAACCAAGAGCCATGTATAGACTGGACCTAGGACCCATAAAGAGATGTAGCAAACGGGCAGCTCAGGCTTCATGTAAGTCCCCTAGTATGGGTACTCTAGGCTGCATCTGACATGAACTCTGTTGCCGGTTTTCTAACTCTTTCCCCTGGTGGAGCTTCATTGTCAGGCCACAGGGGAAGAGGACACATTCAGTCCTGATATGATTGATTAGTTGGGATGGGTTGGTAGTGCAGCTTCCTTCTCTGAAGAACAGAGATTGATATAAATGGAGGGAGGGAGAATGGGAACAAGAGTAGAGGAAGTAGAGGGCTATGGTTGGAGGTAAAATAAATGAATAAATATATTAATTAAAATGATGTATGTGTGTATGAATCCCTGTGAATAAACATTAATAATACTCATTTATGCCATAGTAATGTAACTGATCCCACAATTTTGAATGAGGTTTTGCTCTAGCCTACATCTTCAAATCCAAAGGAATACACCTTCTCAAGACATGCATGCAAAGATTAAGTGTGTGCACAAATATCCCAGGATCATTCACTTACTTTATTTCTAAAAAAAGCATATGTGATTCACATTTGACAAATACTGCATTTTCTCTTACCAAAAACATATATTGAGCATACTTCCAGTTACACTATCAGAACATTAGCATCCTGCTTATAATTAGATACATCTGAAAATTACAGAAACATTTCTTTGTGCCAACATTACGTTTGTAAAATAGAATATAAAGAGTAAAGCATATGATAAATCTTTCTGATATCCTGTTAATAAAGAGGGGCAAAAATTAATTTGGAAGATCTTTTTTGTTTCTCTTTATGGGAAGAATAATCTCTCCTGACTTTTCCTAGTAATTTAATATCATCTGATGAACAAACATCAGACACAATCCTTCATTCTTAATGATTCATTCAGATTTAAATATAATTAGAAATTATTCCTTTGTGGTATCATTGTCTACAAAGTAGCCCATTCTAGAATAACTTTTATTACCACACAGAAAATTGATATTGAAATTTTCAGTGGCACACAATATGATTTTGAGACTAGAATTATTGTGACTCAAATACTAACTCATGCATGCAAAACATAAAAAACACCAGTTACTTAAGCTGTCAGAGTAGACTAGTAGTATAAAGTGCTGTGCTTGAAAAGAACTAACAGAAACCCATAAATCCAAAATGTGTACAGTAACCACATGGCAAAATATGCAATTGTACTTAGTAAATTAATGAGAGAGAAACTTAAGTGGCAAGTATGATAAAAGTGTCAGAAAATAAGCAACTTAGAAATAAAAAGAAGACATATAATTTTTAAATACATAAGAGATGAGCTGCTGGGAAACTCCTGTAATCCAATTCTCAGCCACTGTCAACTAGACATGCTACAAATGCAATTCAGTCTACTTACATTCTTGATGCAGGTTCAGAATTCATAGTGTGACTACATCCAGAGAATTTTAGAGAGTAACTGAAGATCTCTGTGGAAGCTCTCTATACCTAAGTGTAGTCCAAACTATAGAGGCTCTAGCTCAGGTACTGGTAGCTACACACTGATAGAAAAGTTATCTGTACTTTCTCAGAGTGAAATTTATTGAAATAGTATGGGATAATTTTTGATAATAAAGCACTGAATATTGTGCTTTGGAAACTGTCAACAGGAGGGCTAATCCTGGGGATCACAGTAAAGATTCCTGTGTTTACTCAGTGTCTAGCCTTGAAATCAGGAGGCTAACTGGAAGAAACATAAAATACTCTGTTTAACAATTTAAAGTTATAAAATAACATTGAGTTTAAAACAGAATTCAGAGTTGTTTAATGGTGAACACATTGGAAGAACAAGACAGAGCATTCAAAACATTGTTCTGTGTCTCATCTTCACACCTCTCCTGAAATACTTGTGAGGGAATCTACATGAAAAAAATACAACAGCACTTACAGCATATTCAGAATGTTGATAAAATAGTCTTCTTTCACAGGTCCTTGCACTGTGTGAAGAGCGATGACACAAGCTTTCATAAAGTTTCCATCATCTTTTTGATTCTGCCTCATTCTCCAAAAGCACCTGGATGGAATGGAACTGTCCACGAGAACAGCAATGTTCAGAAGCAAGTATAACAAAGTCAAAGTGAGCATCTTTGTCCTACTGTAATCATGTGTATTATGGATTATGAAGTGTCATGAATATCAGCCTATCAGATGGTCACCAATGTGTTCCTACTTTCTTTTATATATCTGGACAATGGAAAGTCTACTTGCACATTCATGTTTTGTTTTCTCCCCAAGGCCCTTCCTCATTTTGGGAAGAATCTTCCCTGGGGCTTGTCATCTGAGGTCCACAGTCCATGTGATAAACATGGTTGATAAATATATATCACAATAATTCTGTCTCTGGTTCCATGACATCATTCATGTTTGCAGCAGTAAGATCCCTAAGCAGAGGCCCTTTATCAAAATTTAGTCTCAGAGCTATATTAAAAATATGTTTGTGTGAATACCACTAAGAACTATGTCACTAGATGTTTTTTAGATGATTCACAGTGAAACATAAGTTATTGATTCAGTTATTGATTCAACACACTGTTGAGTCTTGCTGTATCTAAAAATCATCCACTGACTCACAAAATGGCAGATAATTTGCATGTTAAATATTGATTTTTAAATGTTAAACCAGATCTAGAGAGAAATCCAGATGTTTTTGTATCATTTCATGTATTAAATAAGATGTATCACTCCATTAACACCTACATTATTAATGAGAAGCTTAGTTAAATATTTGAGTTCTAACACACGATATCCACCCTAGATCCTCAGTTCTCACAGATCAATAACGTTTGGTGACCCATTTCTTGAATTTCATCTTTGATGTTCAACATTGAATTTGGTCTTTTATATTCAATTAATGTCTGTAAGGAATTCTTATGCTGAGTATCTTAGAAGTGAATAAGAATTGGGAAACAACCCTGGATTTCATTGTAAACTCTTCATATACAATTTTCCTGTTTATTTGAATAATATTCTTGGTTATACCCCAGAATCTGCATTGCTAGTGTGATGATGATATTTTCCTCCCATTGGCGTCACTTGATACTCCATCCTTAATTCCTCTAGGCCTTGGCAGTTCTGAAATAATACTTGTCCTTCTTTATTGTGTAAAAATGCATATGTCACACATGCACACCACCTGACACTTATACACATAGACTATTGAAACTATAGTCTATGAAATCTCTGAATTTCCCAAGTTTCATTGTGTAGATTAACCTGATGACTGCAATTGCTAAGAGTGATATTATTTTTCCAGGTTGAGCACAACCCCATTATTCATAGAAAGACCACCATGTGCTTTTCATCTGAATTCAAATAAGTGTAGAAAATATGGACCCAGTAATTGTATTTGTTTAGTTTTATCTTTGATTTTTGATTTCAGTCATTTATGAATTAAATAGAAGCAAATTTTTATGCTTCTATATAAGCATTTAAATTATTTAATTAAAAATAACGTGTATATTTAAGATATAAGATATTTAATTAGCCTTTCAAAATTCTAAGAATGCATTGCCAATAGCAAAATTACTATGTACATATGAAGGTAAAATCACACAAATTTGCATGATATGTCTTATTTATTTGCCCATCAGTTAAAAGGCATTAAATTTGATATCATATCTTGTATATCCCGAAATAAACATAGCAGAAAAGTGTCTTTGGAATATACTTACTTGCATTAATACATAATTCATAAGAGGTTTGATATAGCAAAAATTATTCCTACATTTGCCAAATGAAGTCGATGTATCCTGTTTACCGTACTGGAGCCCTCAGTTTCAACTCACACTACAAACATTTAAGGGGACTTTCATAATTCCTCTATTTTCATTAACTCATTTGGTCATTATTTATCTATCCATTCTCATCATGATGAGGGACACTCCTCCTGACTATTGTTTCATATTTTTATGTCTAAACTAACATAATTTGAAGTTTTGCCAAATAAGATAAAAGTTAAAAATGTAATTCTGGATATGAGGAAATATCCACTAGTAGGTATGGTATGATGAGCCAGTCATTAAGAGCAGAGACTGTCCTTACAGAGATCTAAGTTTCTATACCAAGTATCCATATAGAGCCTATAACCATTTATAAATTTAGTTCTAGACGATTTGCTTACCTATTCTAATCTCTGTTCACTCAGAAGCATACGATGAATAGATTCTTTTTAATTCAAAATTATGTATTAATATCTATTTAAAGCTATCAAAAGCTTTTATTTATATTTTCTCACAGACTAATTTTTGTCTAAATTAATATAAAAACACAAAACAAAGGACATGGTCCGATATGGGGCACCAGAGTTTGTGTGAAAGTCAGATCCCCTTCTCCACTTAACGGTGGAAAATGTCCTGTCCATCTGCTATACTGGGTAGGGGTTCAAAGTTTACTGCCTATATTTTCCTTGGCTGGTGCCATAGTTTAAGGAGGACTCCAGGGCCCAGACCCGCCTGTATTTTTCCAGGACCCTCTGGATCCTTCTATTTCCTCATTCTCCCAGGCTTCTCACCCCTAAAGTCCCAATAGGATTTTCTCCCCTCTGACCTACTTTCTTGGTAGGTAAAGTTTTTCATGGGGGCGTACCGCGAGGCCTGGTGGCACTCAGAGGAAAGATAATAATTCACCAAGAAGAGATTTGAAACCCTAGGAGCATATACAGGGGGAGGAGGTCCCCATCAGTCACAGACATAGGGGAAGGGAGTAGAGGGGGAAGCGGGAGGGAGGAAAGAAAGGGAGGATACAAGGGATGGGCTAACAATTGAGATGTAATATGAATAAATTAATAAAAAAACACAAAACAAAATATGTCACATCAAAGATGGACAAGGCAAAATAACAGAAGGATAAACACCCAAGAGAAGGCACAAGAATCAGATGTACACCCATTCACACACACACAAACACACACACACACACACACACACACACACACACCCAGATATTTTAACCCATATTAACCTGAATGCTATGCTATATATGCAAATGACCTGATTCAGATCATGTAGGAACTTTGATTTCAGCTTAAGCCTTTTTGAGTGCATATGAGATTTTCTTAGTTAATTTAGAGGCCTTATGAAGGATATGGATTTTCTTTGATAGCTGTTTCAAGTTCTAGGGTTGAATCTTCTAGTCCAAGATTCATTACTTCATCTCTTGAATTCTCTTAGAGAAGCTTGTCTCTACGCTGCTTGTTTTCTTATCTAAGTATTCTTGTTCCTGCCTTTGTTCTGTCTGTGCTTTTATGATTGTTACAATTATCATCTTCAGATCGTCAACTGTTTTATTGATTACCTTCGATTGATTGTTTGCATTTTCCTGAACTTCTTCCAGTGCCTCTCTATGGGCCTCTTTAAGGTCTTCAGTCTTTTAGGCTGCATCTTCCTGCATTTGTTTATGTATTTTATTCATTTCTCCATTATCATCTTCATTACTAAGGATTTGTGGTAATTCTCTTGTGTTTCAATTGTATTTGAGATGTCAGGGTTGATTACTTTGAGATAGCTATTATCTAGCGATGCCATATTGTTTTGGGTTTTGTTATTTATATTTTTACACTGGACTCTAGTCATCTTGATGTCTCTGACATTGGGAGGTAGTTTCTCTTGTCCTTCCCTGGATCAGGCAGGTGACCTGATTGCAGCTCCAGGGTATGTTACTCCACACCCAGGATTACCCACTGGTTCATAAGAGACTGGTGCTGTTGCTCTATACCCTAAGGATCTGTTTGAGGTAGTTTAGATAATGCTGATTGTCTTGTCTTTGGCTGGGCTTTGAAATTTCTACCCTCAGCCACTGGGAGCCAAGGCTCAATGTAGCTTAGAGTTCTTGAACCCCTACTGGCTTGTAATGCTTGGCTAGGACTTTGCATGATCCATCCAGGACATGGGGCCTAGGTTGATTGCTGCTTGACAGAGCATATACTGCTCTCTGGCTTGTGGTATTTAGCTGGGCTTCCACCAGATCCCTTCATGCTGGTTCATTCCCATCTGGGTGTGCACAGGCACTCCTGCTATGTTGTGGCAACTGGTTAGGCTCCACCATAGCTTGCAGGATTGGGTCCCTGGTTTGGAGCAGGTGGCTAGGTTCAAACCCTCACTAGAGCATGGGAGACCCTGCTGAACTGTGTTGGATACCTTGGCATTTGCAGGATCTGTTCAGGCCGGACCAGTTCTGCCCAATTGAGAAGAAACAGTCTGATGGGATGGCTGGCTTGACGTTTGCCTGCTCCATTCAGACCAGGGCTCCTTAGAAGATTCAAGTTGAGTGTGTGCCTATGATGCTGTAGCTGGAGTGCATGTCCACAGCCACATGGGCCCTCCTGTGGGCCCATTGGCCCTCTGTAGATGGGCAGAGTCATCTGAGATCAGATCTTTCCCATATCCACACTCTGAAGTCCCCCTGTGCCCCTTGGTTCTGATACTATTGTGTGTTCTACAGATCAGTCAGAGAGGGAGAGAAAGGGTACAGTTGAGATAGGCACTCTCAGCTGCTTTGGGCTTTAGATTTTGTGCCTGTGTGATCGCCAGCACCTGGGGCTTTCTGTGGACTTTTGGCTAGGTCTGAGGTCAGGTGCACCTGTTTTCCTGAGATTTCCCTCGGCAAGCTGATCTGGAGTTTGGCACTTCACCACCCACAGTTCAATCTCAGATACCAACTCCATGCTATAGAGCATGGCTGCAGATCACCAGAGTAGGTACAGGTCCAGATTCAGGGGACTGGAAACCTGTCCTCCCTGGGCCACTTGGAGGAAATGAGGTCGGACACACCTGTGGTCTGGATATTGTGGACCCATTTGACCTAGGGCTCTTCAGGTATTGTGGTCTGTAGATCGAAGAAGGTTCCCTAGTCTTCACCTGGCAGTGTTTGGCACCACCATTTGTGATCTTCCTGAAAAGCAGCATCCTTCTGCAGAATCTTTAAAATATCCTCCTATAATACTCTTAAAGATTATATATATATATATGTATATGTCAGTGTGTATGCATTTGTGTCTTTGTATGAGTTTGTGTGTGTGTGCGTGTGTGTGTGTGTGTGTGTGTTCATGTCTTGTTTTGTGCACAGGTGAGTCCAGGTAATCATATAAGCCAGAATAGGACATCTTATACTTTGGAGCTATTCTATCATAGGGTTAATAACATAGTTTTCAGGGTTTAGCAGTGAATCAGGCCTTATTAAAAGTAGGACATGATATGAGATACTAAAGATAAGACACAAATGCATATTCTTTAGTATTCTTTGTTTATCAAACATCAATCTTCTAAGTTTAAATCATCTACTTCCTTGGATTACATGAAGATTCCCTTACTATCCCGCTGTAAGTACGAAAATTGTTTTACTTTCATGCACAAATATGAGTTCACTCTCCCACAAACTTCCTAAATTTTTTAATCACCATTCCACTGGCATCAAAGTCATTCACCCAGATAGTAAAAGAAATTTGATTTTATTTTGAACATTTTTTATTCTAAAGAAGAAAAGAATATTTACACTGTACACTATGCCCCAATTGTTATAAACTGTGAGATAAGTAGATCAGGGCAAGACTATATGGACAACATAGACAACTCAAATACCCATGAGACTGCTATGCATCATCATTAGAGGAAGCAGTGAGCATCATTCTAAGAAGAGACAGATCATGCACTGTAGCCCAATATTTGGTGGTTATGTACCAACTTTATATTTGTCAGTTAGAATTCATTTACGAGTCAAACTACCTGGCACAAACCAAGACACAGTCCATGGACAGAGCCAACCCCTGAGATTATTAATGATATTCTGCAATGCTTGTAGACGGTAGCCTAACTCTGTTGTCCTCTGAGAGGCTCTGCTAAACACAGGTTAAAAACAAATGCTGAGATTCACATTCAAACACTGAGTGATAATAGGAAGTCATATCAAAGAGTGGGAGGAAGGAGAAAGAGACTTTGAGGTGTCACAAGCTCCATAAAAAGATCAAAAGAGCCAGTTAACCAAGGCACTTAGTGGCTTGCTGAGACTGAGGCAGCAACCAAGGACTATGCATGAACTGGACTTATGCCCCCTACATAGATGTAGATTATGGGCAGGTCAGATTTAATGTGGGTCCTCTAGTAAGAAGTATGGGGGGAGTTACTGACATGTATTGTGATACCAGATTTTTGATCACTTCCTCCTTGTGGGACTATCTATCTAGGCACCACGGGAAGAGGACATGGTATGTCCTGATGCAACTTGGAGAGATGGCGAGCATAGGAAGGTGGTCTCCACTAATCTGAGGCATAGAGGAGAGGGGATGGAGAGAGGGAGGAAGGGTGGGACTGGAAAGAGAGGAAGGATGAGGTCTACAATCAGGATGTAAATTGAGTAAAGAAATTAATTTAACACAAAGTATTCATGAAATATGACTTTAGGATTATTATTTCTCCCGGATCGTTGGATAAGAATTTTTGTCTGGTCTTAATAAAATTATGTAGCACTTGGAAAGAAAGATGCATCCCAGCATGCCTGCACTGGAAGCCAAGATGGAAAAAAATCTCCACAGCGACCATGGCCTTACCCTTGGTGCTGTGGTAGACAGGGAGGAAAGTGATCCAAACAGTACAAAACACCAGCATGCTGAATGTCAAGAACTTGGCTTCACTGAACGTGTCGGGCAGGTTCCTGGCCAAGAAAGCCACAGTGAATCTTCCCAGGGACAGGCAGCCTAAGTATCCTAGGCCACAGTAAAACGCTATAACAGAACCCTTGTGGCCGACAATGATGATGTGGCCATGCTCAGGGACTGCATCAATATCAACAAAAGGATGAGAACCTCCTAGCCAAATTGAACTGAGAATAATTTGGATGAGTGTACAGAGAGTTATGATGTAGTTAAGAGTTCCTGAAACCAGAATGTACCTCATCCTTCTTGCAGAAGCTGTGACTTTGAAAGCCAGAACCACTGTGATTGTTTTGGCCAACACAGTGGAAATGGCCACAGTGAATGCAATTCCAAACATAATTTACTGCAGGGTGCAGGAGACTGAGTTTGGATGGCCAATAAAGAGCAAGGAGCAGAGGAAACAGAACATGAGTGACATAAGTAAGGTGTAGCTGAGAGTGCGGTTATTGGCCTTCACAATGGCTGTGTCATTGTGCTTCAGATATACCCCAAGAACCAGAGCAGTGAAAACAGAGAAGCCCAAGGCGATTAAGGCCAGAGCCATCCCTAAGGGGTCTTCATAGCTCAGAAAGATCACAGCTTTTGGAATGCAATGATTCTGCTCTGTGTTGGCATACTGGTCATCCGGGCACTTCACACACTGATCCATATCTGATTGAGAAAGGAAAGACTTGTCAATGCAACCTCAGCAGTTTATTAACAAGATGTTTCAATAAGTCTGTTGGAAAAGCATTGCAATACCTCCATTTTATTGTTGATAATATAATTGAAGGACATTGCTTTACAACAATGCTTCTATTTATTAATTCTTATTATTTATATTAGTGTTTCCAAATAAATATAGCAGATGTGTTGAAAAATCAGTAACCATTTGGAAGAAGTAGGAATGTCAATATGAGAAGTAAATTTTACTGGTATATAAATGTAATATAAACTTTTTAAACTGTAGAAAATAAAAAATAATGATTAATATGCCTATATTTATGTTCTAATCTGGCAGTGCTGAGAAAGAATCCCTGAGTCTTGATCATAAGAAGCACTAGCTCTATCACTGAAGTTAGAAACATCTCTACAGACTGAGCACTACAAAGCCCTTCATCTTGACTCCACCTTCATGGGAAGCATCCAGCACATTCCCGCTTCCCTTCCCTCATTTCAATCTCTTGAGACCCAGACTCTGTGACTATACTCTGAGGTAAATATATATATATATTCATAAGAAGCATGGGAAAAGTAAAACAAAAACCAACATACAAAAATGACCTAGATTTTGTTTGTTTGTTTGTTTTTTGTTTTGTTTTGTTTTTCGAGTCAAGTTTTCTCTGTGTAGCCTTCACTGCCCTGGCCTCGCTTTATAGACCAGGCTGGCCTCGAACTCACAGATAGCCATCTGCCTCTACCTCCTGAGTGCTAGGATTAAAGGCATGTGCCACCATGCCAGGCAAATGTTCTGCTCTTAAGAAAAAAAAAACCTGAGTTCAGTTCCCAGAATCTGTGTGAGGTGTTTCACAACTGCCTGCAAATTAATTATAGAGGTACTAGTTGCCTCTCACCTGCATCTGCCCTTGTGTTCACATACCCGCACAACACACACACACCTAAAAATATTATTAACATTTTTCTATTTATTGATGTAATTACCATTAGTTTTTATTCATTTTAACATTTATAACAATTTTATTACAGTATGTTTAATAATTATGTATGCGATTTGAGTGCATAGATTTCAGGAGCCATTTCTGAGAGTTCTATGATTCCTCTTTGAAGATGAACTCCAGCTATCAGACTTAGAGTCAAATGATTTAAATGTTGAGCCATGTTATTGGCTAGAAATATCTTTTAAGAACTTAATTTCATTGCATAGTATGAATGAAAATGTGGGAAAACTATTCATTGTCCATTTCCAGTTAGCCAAACATAAATATATAATCATTTTACTAAACTGGCTTTGTAGGTTGCAATAAAATGTTACTGTTTGTGACTAATTTGTTTCAGTACAAAAGCATTCTAATCAATTCTTTAATGAAATTATTAATTGGGAGCTATTTATAAAATATTTGACATAAGACGTCTTATATTTTGTACACCATGTGTTAACAATTACCCTCACCTTCCTAGAAACAAATCACATCAGACATTTGAAAATGGGTGAGGGAATCACAATTGGGATATAATCAGAATAAATTACAATAAAGAAGGGGGAAAAATAAAATGGGCCTCTACAAATCATACAAATTCTGTCTCATATTCAGCAGTTTCTGATAACTTTATAAGTAATTTTTTAATCTCTACACTAATTTTTCTAAGCATTCAGACTTGGATTTCAGCACCTCCATTACACAGTCCGTCAGTTCTGGTGCCATGTTCTGTCCTCTGTTTGATTCTGTGCATATACAGTGTACATAAACATGTTTAGGGACACATATATACATGCAAAAAGAATAAATATACATATTAAAACTTCGGGACTGGAATCTGCCATGCATGTAGTTATAGGGGAAATCAATGACAAGGACAGATCTCATACAGAATGTGCTCACATTGCAGTTTGATTTTGTTTCTTTGAGAAAAAATGGTGTGACAGAAATTGAACCAAAATGTACATCTAGGCAAAAGAGTTTTTTCTTGTTGTTATGACATTGTTAGTGTTTGCATTCCTATAACTGATAACAGAGAAAAGGGTATATTTTATTTTTGTAGTTGCCTTTTAGACTCCTTCAGCATCTTTTTGTTGGTTGAGAGGATTATCAATGTAAAGTGTATCACAACAGCAAACACTCACTTGTTCCATTAGAAATTTCATTTTCTGGGCAGTGGGTACCAATAAAACAGCAAACAGACATTCCCTCCTGCCTGAATTTTCTGAATCCAGGATGACAGTCAGCACTGCATACAGAGGGCACCATCTGAGGAAATAATTCATATTAAGTTTTATCTACTTCATTCATAACTATATAATATTAGGATGTTGAGATGTGAATAAGCTTATTTTATATACAGAAGCTGAGGTACCACATGTCAGTTAGCACTTTGTATAATGGCAAACGTGGGAATATATTTTAAAAAGTTGATGAAAAATTGAGTTCTTTACCAAATCTTAGACATTATGGAAACAGAATGTTTGAGTACTTTGTGCAAACACCACAGAGATGCTACCTGGTCTTCTTGTTGATTTTCATCAAGCTGACACAAAGTCCAGTAAAAAGATAGAGACCATGGAATGAACTTGATGTGAGAAATTCTCTCTATCAGAATAGCCTATCTTTCTAACACTATTGCATTTTACTACTTAATATTCCTTGTAGGCATGCCCAGTCTATTAAAGGCAATGCTCTTGCTAAGCAAGTATGTGTGAGAAATGACACAGGGCAAGCCAGTAAGCAGTGTTCTCTCAAGGGCCTGTGCTTTAGTTTCAATCTCCAAGTTCCTTCCTTATCTTCCCTTGTCTATAACCCATGAGCCAAAACAACCTTTCTTCCTCACTTTGTCCTTGGCCAAAGTTTAATCAAAGCAATGACTTAGCAAGATATGTCTAAACCACATCTAAAATGGGAAATATCTCAAGTCTAAATTGTTATCCCATTCCTTGTACCCTAACATTCCTCCAGCCCTCCCACATTCACCCTAGTCTCCTCCCCTATGTCTGTGATTGAGGGGGGCTTCCTACCCCTCTATAAGATAATAGGGTATCAAGACTCTTCTTGATATCCCGTTATCCTTCCTCTGAGTCCGACCAGGCCTCCCAATCAAAGGGACGTGGTCATATGTGGAACACCAGAGTTCATGTGAAACTTAGTCACCGCCCTCTGCTCAACTGTGAAAAATGTCCTGTCCATTCTCTAGATCTGGGTTGTGGTTTGATGATTACTGTACATATTGTCCTTGCTTAGTGCCACAGTTTGAGCAGAACTCCTGGGCCCAGATCCACCCATCATAATGGTTTTTTTTTTTGTAGGTTTCTAGGACCCTCTGGATCCTTCTATTTCCCAATTCTTCCATACTTCTTTCACCTAGAGTCACAAGAGGATGTCTTCACACCTATCCCATTTTCCTGGTAAGTGAAGACTTTCATGGTACATGCCCCTTGGGCTAGTGTCCACTTATAAGTGAGCATATATGCCTTTAGTCATCAGGGAAATGCAAATCAAAACAACTCAGAGATTCCATCTTACATCCATCAGAATATCTACGATCAAAAATTCAAGTGATATCACATGCTGGTGAGGATGTGGAGAGAGAGGAACACTTTTTTATTGCTGGTGGGAATGCAAACTTGAACAACCACTTTGGAATTCTATCTCAGAAAACTGAGACCCAGAAATTCAACTCCTTGGAATATACCTAGAAGATGCTCTAGCACACAAAAAGAGCATAAGCTCAACCATGTTCATAGCAGCCTTCTTCTTAATAGCCAGAACCTGGAGAAAGCCTAAGTATTCCTCAATAGAAGAATGAATAAGGACTGTGGTACATCTACACTATAGAATACTACTTAGCTATTAAAAACAAGGAATTCCCAAAATTTTTGGACAAATGGAAGGAACTAGAAATTATCATACTGAGTAAGTTAACCCAGAAGCAGAAAGACTCAAATGGTATATATTGACTTATAATTGGACATTTTCTCTCTTTTTAAAATATATTGTCAAAGTTATTTTGGCACCTGGTAAAAATTTCTTTATTTAAGTAATTTATTCAGATTAAATCTCATTTTTATCCCCTCACTTGTATCTTTCAATTCCCCATCCCTCTCACTTTCATCCTATTCCCCTTCCCCAGTTTTGTGACAGAAAGGGACCTTCTCCCCCATTATAAGACAACAATCTCAGGCTGGAGAGATGGCTCAGTGCTTAAGAGCACTGCCTGGTGTTCCAAAGGACCTGGTTTCAATTCCCAGCACCCACATGGCAGCTCACAACTGTCTGTAACTCCAAGATCTGAAACCAATGCACATAAATTAAAAAATTAAAAATTAAAATAAAAAATAATATCACAGCCTATCAGATCTTTTTCTGGTAGCCTGCTTACTTTTCCTCTGAGCATGAAATGGTCTCCCCACCAAGAGGAAATGGTCAAGTAGGGGATATAGAGTTCATGACTGAGTAAGTCCCTGCTATCCACACAATTGTGGAGATTGTGGTGTCCATTGGCTAGATCTGGATAGGGGTTCTAGGTTTACTACATTCATTGTCCTTTGTGCAGTATTTTTAGGTGACCCAACTGGATCCAGATCTGCCAGCCTTAATTATCTTCTTGTAGGTTTCTAGGACCCTCTGGGTCCTTCTATTTCCCCATTCATCCTTATTTCTCTCACCTAGAGTACCAATAGGAAGTCCCATTATCTATCCAAATCTCTGGCTAGTCACTTGGTAAGATTTTAATAGCCATTTTGAAGAAGAGTGGAAACAGTGCATATTGCTGCCCTGTTCCTGTTCAAAAATTAAAGCATGGTCTCTATGTCACACTGCCTGCCTTGGATTAGCTATCTAGGCCAAACTAGTCACATATTAACAGAGAATTTTCTAAATCTGTCAACAAAGTGATTGTTTTAAAACATGCACCACACATACCTGGCTTCATTCTTAGTTTAATTGATTTTTTTTATATTTTCCTCCATCTAGTACAATGCTTTCAGTCTGCTTGCCATAAAAAACTTATTCTGTCAAGATATTACCTGTTCTTTGTATTCTGCCATGTTTCTTTTTTTACTCTGAATAGATAATGGACTTTATAATAAATTTATGAATACTTTTATGTAATCATATAATTCCATCTTAGAGTGTATTTACATGACTTATTACACTTCACTGCATTTTAAAATCATGCTTGCATTTATTGAGTGAAACACACTTGGGTGTAGAGAACAAACATTTTGGTGTGTTGTTGAACTGTCTTGATAGGTGTTTATTTAAGAATTATTGGAGATTCCAAGATGGTGCCGACCAATAAGCCATGTATTTGAGCTACTTTGAGGAGACCAGGGACATAAATGGAGCATATAAAGCACAGACTCGCTGTTTGGGGAGGGGTTTTTCCAGAATCCCCAGAGAGAGGAGTCACAGAGAAGAGGGTGAATCTGCCCTAGGATTCCTCCTTCCACACCACCCCAAACTGCGGAGGTCACCCACCTAGGCCAAGTGGAAACATAGGCTGCGGGACCTACAGAGACAGCTAAAATGGGGCTGCGGCTTGCTGGCCACCCGGGGCCCAACCTAACACCGACCACAGCGGACTGAGCCTGCAAACAGCGGCAGAGAGAAATCAGCTTGGATTGCACCCACAGACCTATCGGGAGATGTGGGTCTTGCCTAGAGTGATAGCTGAGCATCAGAGTCCAGCGGGAAGATCTGGTTCCACGGGGGGTGGGGAACCCCAGAGCTCTGCAACCCTATTGTTCCTACCCAGCCAAGCCTCAAGGCACTGGCCCTGCACTCCCTGAATGAGAGAGCCTACCTGGGGCTCCTGGCCTGAGAAAGCCAGGCACTCTCACATTATCAGGAGACAAAACACGGGTCTTGCTGGCAATGTCTAGTTGCTGACCAAGAGCAACCTTGGTCCCTCCAGGCATATAGTTCTGGAAGAGGTTGAACACCTCTACAGAGTATAGAGACAGACCTAAAAGACAGCTACACCTCCAGAAGATCTGATTTACCTGGGGTCTTGACTACAAAGCCACAGGAAGGACAGGCAGCAGGGATCAATCTACACAACCAGAACGTTTGTGCACGGACCTTAGTCTAGGTCCCAAAACTGCTGATCTGAATTACAGCAGTAAAGTCCAAATAGAAATCTACTTTGTCTGACTGAGCCTGGAGCCCACGGTGCAGAGGAAAATCACCATGAGGGAAACCGGATCACCTCCCTCTTCCACGGAAATACTCTCTGATCCCCACAGGCAAGAGCACCTGACCTACAATCAGTCATCAATTAACCACTCTCAACCAACGAAGGTCACTACAAAATATCTTCCAACATCAGAGCCATCAAAATGACAAGAGGACAGCGAAAGAATGCTAACAAAAACCAAAACAGTTTGACATCTCCGGATCCCAGCATTCCCAATGAAAACAACCTGGAGAACCTAACAGCAATTGATAGTCCAGAAAATGCCCTCAAGTCCTTAGTAAAAATGATGATAATGGAAGAAAAAAATAAAATCTGTAAACAAATGCAGGAGGAGGCAAACAAGAGGGCTGAAGAGTTAAAAGAGTTATATAAAGAGGCACTTGAAGAATTTCAGAAAAATATAAATAACCAGATGAAGGAAATCATTAAAACATTCTAAGACATGAAGATAAAAATTGAAGCTATGATACAGGAACACACAGAAAAAAAAAACGCAATCAAGAGGCATCAGAGAAGAAAGCAAGCATCTCAGAGGTGGCCTTATCTATCAGATTGCAAGAAATGGAAGAACGAATATCAGGACTTGAAGATACAATTGCAGAACTGGAAACAACCATCCAGCAAAATGTTAAATCTGAAAAGTTCCTGACACAGAGCATTCATGAAATAAAAGACAACATAAAAAGACAAAACTTGAGAATAATAGGGATAGAGGAAAGAGAAGGCAACCGACTCCACAGTCCAGAAAATATCTTTAATCGAATAACAGAAGAAAATTTCCCCAATTTGAAGAAGGAGATGCATAAGAGCATACAAGAGGCCTACAGAACACCTAATAGAATAGACTTGAAAAGAAAATCTTCCTGCCACATAATAATAACAACTCAAAATATACAAAACAAGGAAAAATATTAAAAGCGGCAAGAGAAATAGGCCGAGTAACATATGAGGGCAAACCTATCAGAATTACTCCTGACTTCTCAGCAGAGACCATGAAAGCCAGAAGGGCCTGAACAGGGGTTCTGCAAACTCTAAGAGAACACAGATACCAGGCAAGACTACTATATCCAGAAAAATTATCAATAACCATTGACAGAGAAGACAAGATATTCCATGACAAAAACAAATTCAAACAGTACCTAGCCACAAATCCGGCTTTACAGAAGTTACTAGAAGGAAAACCCCACCCCAACTGGTCAAACTACAACCAAAACTACATAGAAAATAGGTAACTATACCATTGCAAAATCACAACCTCACAAAATCTTGACTGTTATGAATACCAAAAATGAAGGGACTTACCAATCACTGGTCATTAATATCTCTCAACGTCAATGGTCTCAATTCTCCAATAAAAAGAAACAGACTACCGGAATTGGATGCATAAACACGACCCAATACTCTTCTGCATTCAAGAAACACATCTCAACCACAAGGACAGACACTGCCTCAGAATAAAAGGTTAGGGAAAAATATTCCAAGCAAATGGTCACAAGAAACAAGCTTGAGTAGCCATTCTAATATCTAATAAAATAGACTTTCAACCAAAATTGATTAAAAGAGATGAGGATGGACACTTCGTACTCGTCAAAGGTAAAGTCAACCAAGAAGACATCATGATTGTGAACATATATGCTCCGAATACAAGGGCTCCCACATTTGTGAAAGAGTTATTAACAAAGCTTGCCCCACTCATCTATACCCACACATTAATAGTGGGAGACTTCAATACCCCCTTTCACTCAAGGATAGGTCTTTGATTCAAAAATTAAGCCAGAAATAACCTCATTAACCAATGTCATGAATCAAATGGATCTAACAGATATCTACAGAACTTTCAACCAAAACGCAAAGGAGTAACCTTTTTCTCAGCTCCCAATGGAACATTCTCTAAAATTGATCACATAGTTGGTCACGAAGCAAACCTCAACAGATACAAGAAGATTGAAATAATACCTTGTGTCTTATCACCATGGTCTAAGGCTGGACTTCAACAACAACAGAAATAACAAAAAGCCTACTAACACGTGGAAACTAAACAACTTTCTACTTAATGACACATGGGTCACGGAAGAAATAAGGGACGAAATAAAAGACTCCCTGAAATTCAATGAAAATGATGGAATAACATTCCCAAATTTGTGGGACACATTGAAAGCAGTGCTAAGAGGAAAATTCATAGCACTAAGTGCCCTTAAGAAGAATATGGAATCATCCCACATAAACAACTTAACAACACATCTGGAAGGTCTAGAAAAAAAAAAGAACAGAAACACCCAAGAGGAGTAGACGCCTAAAAATAATCAAACTCAGGGTTGACATCAATAAATTAGAAACAAAGAGAATAATCCAAAGAATCAACAAAACCAAGATCTGGTTCTTTGAGAAAATTAACAAGATAGACAAATCGTTAGTCAATCTAACCAAAATCAGAAATGAAAAGGGAGACATAACAACAGACACCGAAGAAATATAAAAAATTGTAAGATCCTACTTCAAAGGCATTTATGCCACAAAATTTGAAAATTTAAAGGAAATGGACAAATTTCTCGAACGATTCCATTTATCAAAATTGAACAAAGACCAGATAAACCAAATAAATAGCCCTATTTCGCCTATAGAAATAGAAGCAACAATTGATAGTCTCCCAAACAAAAAAAGCCCAGGGCCAGATGGTTTCAGCACAGAATTCTACCAGTCCTGCAAAGAGGAGCTAATACCGATACTATTCAAGCTATTCTGAAAGATAGAAATGGACGGAATATTACCAAATTCCTTCTATGAGGCTACAGTCACATTGATACCTAAACCTCACAAAGGCCCAACAAAAAAAAACAGAATTTCAGACCCATTTGTCTTATGAACATTGATGCAAAATTACTCAACAAAATACTTACAAAGTGAATACAACAGCATATCAAAGACATCATTCACCATGACCAGGTAGGATTCATTCCAGGCATGCAGGGATGGTTTAACATACGGAAATCCATCAATGTAATCCACCATATAAACAAACTGAAAGAGAAAAACCACATGATCATCTCTTTAGATGCATAAAAAGCATTTGACAAAATCCAACACCTATTTATGTTTAAAGTTCTGGAGAGATCGGGAATACAAGGCACTTTTCTAAACATCATAAAGGCTATTTACAGCAAACCAATAGCCAACATTAAATTAAATGGATAGATACTCAAGGAAACCCCTCTAAAATTGGGGACCACACAAGGCTGCCCTTTGTCCCCATATATTTTCAATATAGTTCTTGAAGTTCTAGCCTGAGCAATAAGACATCAAAAGGAGATCAAGGGGATTCAAATGGGAAAGGAAGAAGTCAAATTATTCCTATTTGCAGATGATATGATAGTGTATATAAGTGACCCCTAAATTCCACCAAAGAACTCCTACAGCTGATAAACACCTTCAGCAAATTGGCAGGATACAAAATAAACTCAAAAAAGTCAGTAGCTTTCCTGTATACAAATGACAAACAGTAAGGGGAAGAAATTAGGAAAACTACTCCCTTCACGATAGCCACAAACAATATAAAATATCTAAGGGTAACTCTAACCAAGCAAGTGAAGGAATTATTGGAAAAAATTTCAAACCTCTGAAGAAAAAGATTGAAGATGACATCAGAAGATGGAGGGATTTACCTTGTTGGTTGATCGGGAGAATCAACATAGTAAAAATGGACATTTTACCAAAAGCAATTTACAGATTCAACGCAATCCCTATCAAAATACCTACAAAGTATTTTGAAGATATTGAAAGATCAATTCTCAAATTCATATGGAGAAACAAAAAGCCCAGAATAGCAAAAGCAATCCTATACAATAAAAGATCCTCTAGAGGAATCTCCATACCTGATCTCAAGCTGTACTACAGAGCAACAGTAATTAAAACAGCATGGTACTGGCAAAGCAATAGGCTGGTGGATCAATGGAATTGAACCGAAGACCCAGAGATGAATCCACACACATTTGCTCACTTGATTTTTGACAAAGAAGCCAAATCTATTCAATGGAAAAATTATAGCATCTTCAACAAATGGTGCTGGTCTAACTGGATGTCTACATGTAGAAAAATTTAATTAGACCCTTATTTGTCACCATGCACAAAACTCAAGTCCAAGTAGATTAAAGACATCGACAAAAACAGAGACACTAAGTCACTTAGAAGAAAAAGTGGGGAAGAGCCTGGAATACACAGGAGACAACTTCCTGAACAGAACACCAACATCCCAGGCCTTAATGTCAACAATTAATAAAAGGGACCTCATGAGGTTGAGAAGCTTCTGTAAGGCTGGAGACACTGTCAAGAGAACAAAGCTACAGCCTACAGCCTGGGAAAAGATCTTCACCAACTCTTCATCTGACAAAGGTTTAATATCCAAAATATATAAAGAACTCAAGAAATTAAACACCACAAAACCAAACAACCCAATTGAGAAATGGGGCTTGGAACTTAACAGAGAATTCTCAACAGAGGAATATCAAATGGCCGAGCAACACTTAAAGAAATGCTCATCCTCGTTAGTCATCAGAGAAATGAAAATCAAAACGACACTGAGATTCCATCTTACACCCATCAGAATGGCTAAGATCAAAAACTCAAATGACACCACATGTTGGCGAGGATGTGAAAAGAGAGGGACACTCCTTCATTGCTGGTGGGAATGCAAATTAGTACAACCACTTTGGAAATCTATCTGGCACTTTCTCAGAAAAATGGGAATAGAGCTTCCTAAACACCCAGCTATCCCACTTTTGGGAATATACCCAGAAAATACCCTACCACACAATAGGGACATATGCTCAACCATGTTCATAGCTGCTTTATACATAATAGCCAGAACATGGAAACAGCCTAATTGTCCCTCAGTAGTAGAATGGACTAAGAAACTGTGGTACATTTACACTATGGAATACAACTCAGCTATTAAAAACAAGGAATTCCCAAAACTTATGGAAAAATGGATTGATCTAGAAATTATCATAATGAGTGAGTTCACCCAGAAGCAAAGAGACAAACGGTATATACTCACTTATATCAAAACACTAGTCCAAGGGATACGTACCATGAAAAATTTTACTTACCAGGAAAGTGGGTCAGAGGAGAGGTCATCCTATTGAGACTTTAGGTGAGAGTAGCATGGAAGAATGAGGAAGCAGTAGGACCCACAGGGTCCTGTAAACCTACAAGAAGAACTTTATGACAGGCAGATGTGGGTCCTGGGGTCCTCCTCAAACTAAGGCATCAGCCAAGGAGAATATAGGCAGTAAACTTCAAACCCCTACCAAGACCTAGCCGACGAACATGATATTCACCACCGTTAAGTGAAGAGTGAGATCTGACTCTCACACGAACTCTGGTGCCCCTTTTCTGACAATGTCCCCTGGATAGGGAGGACTGACGGCACTCAGAGCAGGGATAGCAGTTTATCAAGAAGAGACTCAATATCCTAAGAGCATATATAGGGGGAGGAGGTCTCCCTCAATCACACACATAGGGGAGGGGAGAAGGGGGGAAGTGGGAGGGAGCTAAGAATGGGAGGAAACAGGGGAAGGGCTAACAATCGAGATGTAATACGAATTAATTAATAAAAAAAAGAATTATTCCATCCATGTCCATAAAAGTGAATGTTTTCATGGATTTTGTTTGTTTGTTTGTTTGTTTGTTTCCACTTTTAATGATGTATCACACGTTTTTATAGAAGGATTCCATTCAGGTTAAAAATAACATTTTTCCCATGGAAGTAAAAAAAAACATATTTGGGGTGTTATTGTTTTCTTATTGAAACAATCTTGTTGTCTATGGATTTTTATTAGAGAATGTGATCATTAATAATAATTTATTACTGTAAATTATGTGGTGAGTATTGTCTAGTTGTTGTTATTGTAGTATTTGATCATTTTCTTTTTTTTTAATTTATTTATTTTTTAATTAATTTATTCTTGTTACATTTCTATGGTTATCCCATCCCTTGTATCCTCCCATTCTCCCCTCCCTCCCATTTTCCCCTTATTCCCCTCCCCTATGACTGTTCCTCAGAGGGATTACCTCCCTCTGTATATGCTCATAGGGTATCAAGTCTCTAATCAGTGACCTGCTGTCCTTCCTCTGAGTGCCACTAGGTCTCCCCCGCCAGGGGACATAGTCAGATGTGAGGCACCAGAGTACTTGAGAAAGTCAAATCCCTCTCTCCACTCAAGTGTGGAGACTGTCTTGTCCATGGGCTAGATCAGGGTAGGGGTTTAAATTTTTCGGCCTGTATTGTCCTTGGCTAGGGCCTTAGTTTGAGCAGGACCCCATGACCCAAATCTGCCTATCATAATGTTCTACTTGTAGGTTTCTAGAACCCACTGGATCCTTCTACATTGCTATTCACCCATTGTTCTCTCATCTAGAGTCCCAATAGGATGTCCTTCCCTCAGTCCCAGTTTCCTGGTAAGGGAAGGCTTTCATGGGACATGTCCATTGGGCTAGTATGCAGCTATAAGTGAGTATATACCATTTGAGTCTTTCTGCTTCTGGGTTAACTCACTCATTATGATCATCTCTAGCTCAATCCATTTGTCCACAAATTTCGGGAATTCCTTGTTTTTAATAGCTGAGTAGTATTCCATAGTGTATATGTACCACAGTTTCTTTAACCATTCTTCTACTGAGGGACATTTAGGCTGTTTCCATGATCTGGCTATTATGAATAAGACTGCTATGAACATGGTTGAGCAAATTTTCTTGCTGTGTGCTGGTGCATCTTCTGAGTATATTCCAAGGAGTGGAATAGCTGGGTCTTGAGGAAGCCCTATTCCCAGTTTTCTGAGAGCCTGGAACATATTGGCACAGGAGACAACTTCTTGAACAGAACACCAACAGCCCAGGCCTTAATGTCATCAATTAATAAATGGGACCTCATGAGGCTGAGAAGCTTCTGTAAGGCTAGAGACACGGTCAAGAGAACAAAACGACAGCCTACAGACTGGGAAAAGATCTTCACCAATCCTACATCTGACAAAGGTCTAATATCCAAAATATATAAAGAACTCAAGAAATTAAACACCACCAAACCAAATAACCCAATTGAGAAATGGGGCTTGGAACTAAACAGAGAATTCTCAACAGAAGAATATCAAATGGCTGAGAAACACTTAAAGAAATGCTCAACCTCCTTAGTCATCAGGGAAATGCAAATCAAAACGACTCTGAGATTCCATCTTACACCCATCAGAATGGCTAAGATCAAAAACTCAAGCGACACCACATGCTGGAGAGGATGTGGGGAGAGAGGAACACTCCTTCATTGCTGGTGGGAATGCAAACTAGTACAACCACTTTGGAAATCTATTTGATCATTTTCTAACAGTTGCTTTTCTCTGGAGCTTAGTGCTTTCTATGTGTTCCTTTGATCCTTGCATTCATCATGTGAAGTGGTTCAACTACCATCTTTCATGGTAATTTTTCTATGCTTATAAATTCCTGTGATTGTGTCTATTATTGAACTCTGCTCTGTATCCTTCTATTATGAGGAATAACTTTTCTGTTTTAGTTACTGTGGTTGGCTGTTAAATGTTTGAAATATATCACTATTACTCTCCTCCTTTAAGAACATCCATAGTGACATTGATGATACAGATGGGAACTTGCTAAGACAGAGTCTTCTATACTCCATCCTTCAACATTATGTCCTTCTTACAAAATAAATTTTCAGTTAAATATGACAAGATGTGTTCATTTACTGATCTTAAGTGTTTGTTATAAATGACTGTTGTAACTCGATGGGCAAACATCTCACTTGAAATTTATGATTACATTATACTGGATATAGTGTTGATGATTTGAGTGTGTCCTTCTTTTCCCCTTGAGACTCTGGACTGTAAATCTAGTCTTTTAATCAGGAACCCTCAAGTCTCCTATATTTTGACTCTTATGTTTTGTTTTATTTTTGTTATAATCTGAATTTTCTAATACTTATGCATAATATTCAAGCTTTGCCATCCTGTCTTTATCTTGAACTATTGTCTTGCTGAGATTTTTTTATTTAGAATTTTATTTCATTTATTTTGTTTTTCTTTACATATTTTTTCTTTGAACATTTTTATTATTTTGTGCTTTCATGGAATTCCTTTTTCTCATGCTTTTTCAGTGACTTATTTTATGTTAGTTTTTGTGATCCCTCTTATCCTTCCCAAGGTAATTTATGTCTCCTCACTTTTCATAGAACATTCTAATAATCATTCTTTGAATCACATATTTAGCATATCATTGAACATACTCTCATTTAAGACTATGACTGTAACATTTTGAGCTAGGTAGATTTGATATCATCATTTTTATGTTTTTTTTTCTGCATGTATCGTTATATGCATATCTGGGAGCAGAGTAATGGTTCTATATTTTTTTATCTTGAGTGTTATTCAGATGTATGGTTTTGTAATACTCAATCAAGCTGTGTTTAGAACACACATGATATTTCACTGCTGCCTTTGAATACATATGTATTACAGTAGCTGAACTTCAGATCCTGTGTTTCTTTACATAGCAATGATTCCCCTTATCAATCTGAGAAGGACTATTAACTGCAAATGCCAGGGTACAGGAGCAACCTGAATCCTGGACTTAACATCTTTAAATTTTAAACAACTTTGTGGTTGCATAGTTCAAATAGAATACCTTAAAAGAAATAACTTCAGAATTCACAACTATAACATACCCTGAAGATATGATGGAATAATTTATTCACAAATTTCTGCATAGCAAAAATGTATTACTACTAATACCTCCAAACACAGAGAAGGAACCTAGATACCGCTTCATTAGTTTGAATGAACTATACAACAATTAAGAGGACCAAGCAAGTATACAGTAGTGAGCAGTTTCTTTACATGGCATAATTCAGAGCCGAGGCATGGACAAACTGAGAATAACAATTGATTTCTTGCACCCAGTTTGCACATCGAAGCTGTCTCACATTCCCAGGAATATGCATCACCCTTCCAATGTCCATATACACCACATAAGTCAGTGTTGCATGGACATATATCAAGACTGAAAATCCGTAACATACAAAAAAAAAAGAAAATACAAAGTAATAACTAATAGAATGTATAATATGTATCACAACATTATTAATTTGTGATTGGAAGGGATGACAATTTAGATATTCTTTGTCAGAAGGCTTAAGCAAATATATAAAATAAAACTGATGCCTTCTCTTTGATCACTTCCCCCTGATGGGGTACCTTATCAAATCACAGAGGAAGAGTATACAGGCATTCCTTATCATACTTGATAGGCTGGGGTCAGTGAGTAACGGAGAAAGGTTCCCCTCTCTGAGGACTAGGGAAGGGGCTTAGGGGGAAGGAGAAGAGAGGGTGGGCCTGGAAGGACATGAGGTAGTTGGCTAAGGCTGCGATGTAAAATGAATAAAATAAAACTTTTAAATTAAAACCATAATTAAAACTTAAAGGAATGATGAGCTTGTTTTCTAATGCCTTTGGATTTTTAATTTAATGCTTCATTACACTTAGCCTCACTCTCTTTAACTTTTTAATCAGAGAATCATAATAAGTGAGGAAATCACTATATGGTAATTAGAATGGTACCATATGTGTATTGCTCACATTGTGGAAATGTTATGAGTGGATTAACAAAAGGTCACATAAAAAATAGTGAAAATAAGAAATGTTACATAGGAGACTAGAAGTAGGTTCCAGATGTGACAATTTATTTCATTTCACTAATTTATAAAAAAGCATAAATGGACCAACTTAACACACAGGGTTTACTGGTATGGAATGGAAATAGGTACAGTTCTTTCAAACCACCTGTCGACTTCCTGTGGCCCACTCTAGCATGTCTTCGGATAAAATCAGCTGTTGACCATGTGGAAAATCTAGGCTAAACTTTCCTATCTTCACCTTAAGTTCAAAATCAGGTTGGAGAATCCAAATGTAGAAAATGTCATACTCTTTCTGAAGTTTTTCTTTCTGGTTCATCGTCACTTTGTCGCCATTAGGGCTAGTGAAGTGGGTCTTCCTCATCAAGGAGTGCATTTGAAAAACAGACAGTATAATATAATACATATGCCCTTCCTTGATGGGAGAAAATGTGTAATGATTTTATCTGAAAAGCAATTTTATTGAAGGTATTAGGTAGAAATTTTCAATGAAATCAAAATGATATATTAATGTGTCATAATGTTTGTAGATATTTAGTTCTCTGAAAGGAAACTAAGAAACACAAGCATAGACAAGCACATATACATCAAAAAAGATGTGCAACACACACACACACACACGCACACACACGCACACATGCATCCGCACAGAAAGAGACCCACATCTATATAGAGATATTCACATAATATAGCCACATATTTGTTTACACACGCATTAACATACATGGACACATCTGAGCACACAGGCATAGACAGACATAAACACCCAAACAGACACACAAGTACAGAAGTATACCAAACACATACATAGACACACACATACACAGAAAAATACACACAGGGAGAAATATTGAGATACAAACATTCACAATGAGAGACATTGAAACAAAAAGAAATTTATTCTCACAATATCAAAGGAGAGACAGACAGAAACACACACACACACAGTAAGAGATATACATATGTGCAATCCAATATACAGAACACACAGACACATGCACTGACAAATACACTCAGAAAACATACACAAAACAGAAACAAACATACACAATAGACTTGAAACACAGACAATTTATGCTCACTTCTACAAACAGACAGCCAGATGGACAGAAACACACACACAAAAGTGCAAACATTTCTGTGCACACACATAAACACATATACACACAGAGACACACAGAAACACACATAGAAACACAAATACAGTGAGAAACATATATTCAAACAAATGTGTGTGTCTGTGTGTGTGTGTGTGTGTGTGTGTGTGTAATAAACTGGTTCACATAATTCTTCCTGTGTAATTGCACTAAGCCTTTGAGGAAGGTGAACAGAGACTACATTTGGGGATAACCAATTGAGAAAACATTCCCCTGAACTTATTACCTCAATTTTCAGAATTAATGAACAAACACTCATATCTTCATCATGGTGACAATTAATGAGAAGAGACTAATTATCTCTCCAGTATTAGAACAGGTATGATTATATTCAGCTTCTCTGTTAAAGAATCACTTATTTTCACTGATAAATGGTGTCTTTCATTCCAATACCTTTGTATTACACTCTATACAATGCTCTACATTTATTGTGACAGCATAAAAACATTTGGAAACCTAGGTTTTTGGGAAATATTTCCTAGTTCACTCAATTAATCATCTGAGAGACTCTTAAAAACTATGACATTGATAAGATCACTTATGATCCAATAGAAGAAACACTACCTTCGAGCAGCTATGATCATGTTTTTTCCCATTGTCAATTGGCTGATTTTCTACCTGTTGAAGAAGCACCTCATGAATGACATGGGCCAAAACATATGCAGCAATGTATATGTCATAACAGCTATCACTAAAGGCCAGGTCAAAAGTGTGTGCCATTAGCCATTCCAATGAGGCACTGGATGAGCAGTTCTTCATTGTCTTACAGTTAGATCCTGAGGCTTCACAGTTAAAGTTCATCCACTTCAGTCTTGCTAGATATTTATCTGAGTATTTGAGAGGGTTCAATGTCTGGACAAAAATTTTAAAACCTGAAATCTTACCATGGTGCTGTGCAAAAGCAAGAGTCCCATGGAATGTGTCAAGTGTGAGATCTCTCTTACTTGTAGGAACATCCCACTTTGAGGTGGTGATCCATGTTCTTTGTATACCTAGAGATTCCCACATTCTAAAGAGCACAGCAAGAGTACTGTCTGTGTCACCATAAAGGATAACAACATTTGTGGATGATGTCATGATTTGGTAGTAATACACTTCAGCTCTTGACATGTATACCTCCATGTTCACTGGAATCATGTTCACAAAAGCAAAGCAGACTGTATCCTTTTCCATCTCTCTTTTCAAATATGAGAAAAATTGTGTATCCTGTTCATTGTCAGAGGTGGCCAGCCCTACCCAGTTCCAGTTGAAATAAAGGAAGAAGGTGACAAGGGCCATGGCAAGAGATGTATCCTCACAGGCCATCTGATAGACATAGGAAAATTGTACATGGTCATTCAGGAGAGGATGGAAAGGCCCATAAGTAAGATGAAGAACTTAGGACACAGTGACAAGCATGAGTCTACATGGACTTTTAAGAACTTGTAAACACATTTGATCTGTAAAAACCTCTATAAATTCCCCTTACCTGTTACTTCTCCCCATTTCACACAAAGAAATTCCAGATCCCCATCAAGTATCTGAATAATAACATTGAACTACACAGATGGACATAAGGCCAGTAAGACCAGTCTCCTCTTTATACCCTTTTTTGCATCTTATCAAAGCCACCATGGAGACACAAATTAATTAAATTTTAACTCCACAAACTATCACCTGCTGAGAATCATTGGTGTACATGAATATGCGATATAGTACAGATGCTTCCCAGTCTGGTCCTGCAAGAAGTACTGTACAACTCTCTACCTGGGTACAGTCATAATTAGAAGGAAACATATCAGTTGGTTGAGAAAAATGAATGAGATATTTTGCTTCTGACAAACTTATAAAATATGGTACTCAAAATACTAAAGACATATTTGGTAGAAATTCAGTGTTTCTCTTTATTTCATCCAAGGAAAAAGCCAAAACCAGAGGAAACAGGCTTTCAGCTGTTGTTCTGTAAAATGGGACAATATTGATTATGTTCAGAAGTATATTCTGGCTATTATGAATAAGGCAGCTATGAACATAGTTGAGCATATGTCCCTGTTGTGTGGTAGTGTATATTCTGAGAATATTCCAAGGAGTGTAATAGCTGGGTCTTGAGGAAGCCCTATTGCAAGTTTTCTGAGAAAGCCCCAGATAGATTTCCAAAGTTGTTGTACTAGTTTGCATTCCCATCAGCAATAAAGGAGTGTACCTCTTTATCCACATCCTCTCCAGCATGTGGTGTCAGTTGAATTATTGATCTTAGCCACTCTGATGGGTGTAAGATAGAATCAAAGTGTCGTTTTGATTTGCATTTCTCTGATGACTAAAGAGGATGAGCATTTCTTTAAGTGTTTCTCAGCCATTTGATATTTGTACAAATAGCAAACGAATATGTAGGTATGAAGGTTAAAAAAATGTTGGATTTTTTTTTACTTATTTCATCATCTGTTATGAGCCATTAAATTTGATTTCATATATTGTTTATTCTGAATAATGCTGAAATAAACATGGCAGACAAGTGTCTATGTTCAGTGCTAACTTATGAAAACACAAAATGTTCCATGAGAGGTTTAATGGAGCAAAACTTACTCCTACATTTGCTAAATAAAGTAGCTGTATCCTGCTTACCACACTGGAGCCCTCAGTTTCAACGCACACTAATAATTTCCTTCCTCTCATTAACCTATTTGTCATTGTTATTTTTTAATAATTTATTTATATTATATCCCAAAAATTGTGTCTTCACTTGTACATTCCTGCTCCCCATCCCGCTTTTACCCTATTGCCTTCCCCTAGACCTGTGACACAAGGATACCTCCACCACACACCCTAGTATCACAGCTTATCAGGTCTCATCAAGATAACCTGCTTCCCCTTCTTCTGAGTGGCACCAGGCCTCCGAAACAAGGGGAAGTACTCAAATTAGGGGCACCAGAGTTCATGTCAGAGGCAGTGCCAACTATCACCACATCCATGGAGAATGAACTATCCATTGGCTATATCTGAAAAGATGGACTAGATTTCCTACATGCATTGACCTTGGTTGGTACAGCAGTTTCTGCAGCACCTTACTCCCTGATCTGCAAGCCTTGACAGTCTTCTTGTGGGGTCGTAGACTGTATGGATCCTCTACCTCTCCATTCTTCCATACCACTCTCACCTGGAGTTCAGTAGAGAGTACCAGCTTCTGTATCAATCACCCGTGAGTGAGCACTTTCAGAGGAAATCCATGTTAAACTAATATCCACTTATAAGTGAATATACACCATGCTTATCTTCTGAGTCTTGGTTTCCTCACTCAAGACGATAATTTGTAGTTCCATCCACTTGCTTGCAAATTTAAAGATTTCCATTCTTTTTTAATAACTGAATAGTATTCCATTTTATAAATGTACCACAGTTTCTTTTTCCATTCTTTGAATGAAGGACATCTAGGGAGTTTCAAGATCCTGGCTATTATAATTAAGGCTTCCATCAACATAGTTGAGCAAATTTCCTTCTTGTGTGGTGGACCATCTTTTGGATATTTGCCCAGAAGTGTCAAAGGTGTGTCTTGTGGTAGCATTACTCCTAACATTATGAGAAAGTGCCAGATTGATTTCTAAATTGGATGCACAAGTTTGCACTCCCGCACGCAGTGGAGGAGTGTTCTTCCTCTTTCTACACATCCTCAGCACCATGTACTGTCACTTGAATTTTTGAATTTAGGTATTCTGATGAGTACAAGATGGAATCTCAGAGCCATTTTGATTTGCATTTTTCTAAGGACTAATTAGGTTGAGCATTTATTAAGTGTTTCTCAACCACTCAGTATTCCTCTGTTCAGAATTCTCTGTTTAGCTCTGAACCTCATTTCTTAATTATGTTACTTGTATTGGTGGTGTTTAATTTCTTGAGTTCTTTATATATCTTGGATATTATTTGTCAGATGTAGGATTAGTGAAGATCTTTTCCTAGGATGTAGTCTCTTGTTTTTTTTTTCTGTTGATAATGCTCTTTGCCTTACAGAAGATTTTCAGTTTCATGATGTCCCATTTATTAATTGTGACCTTAGAGCCTGACCGGCTTGTGTTCTCTCCAGAAAATTGTCTCCTGTGATGAAAGACCAAGGCTCGTTCACAAATGTTATTCTAACAGATTTAGTGTGTCTGTTTTAATGTTGAGGTTTTTAATACACTGGGCCTTTATCTGTGCAGAGTGATAAATTTGGATCTTTTTGCATATTTTAACATATAGACATTCAGTTAGGCCAGTACCATTTCTTAAAGATCCTATGTATTTTTCCATGGTATGGACTTTGCTTCTCTGTAAAAACTCAAGTGTCCATAGGTGTGGGGATTTATTTTTGGGTCTTGGATTTGATTCCAATCATGAACCAGCATATTTCTATTTGAGTACCATACTGTTTTTATTACGGTTGTTATATAGCACAGCTTGAGATTTGGGGTAGAGATTCCTTCACAAGATATTTTATTGTAAAGGGATGTTTTTGCTACTCTTGGTTTTTTCTTTTTCCATATGAAGTTGAGAATTGATCATTCAACATCTGTAAAGTGTTGTATAGCTATTTGATGTGAATTGCATTGAATCTATAGATTTCTTTTGGTAACATGGCCAGTTTTACTATGTTGGAGAGAAATTTTACTCTGGGGAGAGAAGATAATAAGAAGACAGTGGGCCTACAAAGATAAGAGAATCCATGGGCAGGGTTATCTCTGATCATAAGCTGGAGAACTAAGACAGGTTTGGCTCCTGAGAGGATATGTGGGGTGACTGTAACCAAGATTCCTAGTAGCAGGGGACATGGATACTGAAGAGGAAATACTCTAACTAGCTGAGATGTAGCCTAGGCAAAAGAGCCAAGGCCTCACACTATTAACAGTGTTCTGATATTCTCATAGACAGAAGCCTAGCATAGATATCCACCCAGCAGCAGATAGAACCAGATGCTGAGACTAACAACCAAACATTGGGTGAAGTATAGGGAGTCTTGTGGAAAAGTGAAGGGAGGGATAAATAGAAATACCTGTAGATTACAGAAAATCCACAAGAATGCCAACAAATCCAAGTAACTAGGGCCCAGAAGCCCTTCCAAAGAATGAAGCATCAACTAAGTACCATGTATAGACTGGACCTAGATTCCCTAACAGATGTATCCAAAGGGAAGCTCAAGGTTCATGTGAGAACCACAGAAAAGGGAGTGTGGGCTGTTTCTGACATGGACTTTGCTGCCTGCTTTTCCTTGATCATTCCCACTTGGTGAGGCTACCTCGGCATGCAACGAAAAAAGAGGAAGTACTCACTCCAGATATTGGTGAATAAAGTGGGGTAGGATGGTGGAGGAAGAAGGAGGGAGGATGGAACCTGGAGAAGAGGGCAGGGGCTATAACCAGGATGTAAGTGGAATGAAAAAATAAGTAAATAAATGCATAAATTATTTTTAAAAAGAACATTCTTAGACAAGCGCCAACATGCCTTCATAATAAAAGTCCTAGAGAACAAATATTGGAGGAAACATAGCTCAGCACAATACAGGATAATATGGAAATCCCACAGACAAGCTCATCCCAAATGGAAAACAGCATAAAGCACAGGCACTGAAGGTGGGAACAAGGCAAGGATGCACACTATGCCTACTTCAATACTGTGCTTAAAGCACTAACTGCAGCAGTTAGGCAAGAAAAGAAAATTAAAGGGATAGAAAGAGAGCAAGAACAAGTCAAACTATCATTATTTGTAGATTATACAATACAATTACATTAACACAAACTAGAAATTCTAGATATTCTGCATAAAAACTCAAGAAATTATTAATTAATTCGGCAATTTGTGCAGATAGAGAATCCACTTGCACAAATAAATGTTTTTTATATATCAATAATAAATATACATAAAAAATTCATAAAAACACTGTCACTCAAGATACTCTCTTGTAGGTCTGGGACTTGTACAAAGTGTTATAAAAAAAAGAAAGAAAGAACTAAGAAATCCCTCAAAAAGATCATCATACTTATCTACTAGGGAAATGCAAATCAAAAGAAGTTTGTTAATTTGTTTTACCTCAGCCAGAATGGCAAAGATTAACAAAAAAATTGACAAAAAATATTAAGGGCAGTATCATCCTCTCAAGCCATGGAGTCCTCAGAAAGTGTAGGTAGGCTGATAAGAGGCGCTCCTGCACCCAGATTTTTAAGCTAGAGTAGGACAGATATGATAATGAAACTCACCTGTTTTCTAGCCCAGGAATATTGATTCATTGCTATCAAGGAAAAGTCATTATTAAACAATGATTGACACTCTGTCCTTGGACACAGTTTCTACCCTGAGCACTTTTGCATCAACATATGTCATGGCTATAGTGCCTAACATGGTAGAGTCGCTGACTTGACTCATCTCTGTGCCTTTAAGAATGGAGTTCTTCTACCTAGAAAGCTTTAATCAGTTTTTTTTTTAGAGAAAACCGTGGATATATTTCTATGGTATTATATTTCTTAATGACACTATGATCTCAGATATGAATAAATTGTGGGGAGACACAGTGTTCTAGCACTTGTGGGTATCATGACAAAATATCAACTCAGTGGTTCATGGTGGATAAAACAATACTATATAAAGTCAAAGTTCACATTCAAATATGAAACCTGATTTCCGCAATGACATCAAATAGATCATAAGGAATTCAACTGAGCAGAACTGTAGAGTTTATCAGTCAGAGAAATAAACAGTTTATATTAGGGCATAGACATAATTTTGGAATTCAGGCATGCATCCATGGAAAAAAGAATATTCTATGACCGCAGAGTCACAAGAAATCAAAACTGGGATTGATAGCCTCCAGTTCTACAGTACATGGTGTCTGCTATTATGATTTGGTCAGGCCTGGCATGGACCTTTTTGGCCCTGATCCCTTTAATCTACCATGGCATCATCTAGTGTAACATGTTTGTATCATCATAAATGGCTTTTCCATGAGTTGTTCCTTGGTTCACATTTGTGGACAAATCCACTAAGGATTTCATGTCATGGGACTAGATCTCTGTAGTCTTGGATGAAATCATACGGCTTGTGCCTGGAGAAGAGACTAAATATATTTTTAATCCATAAATTGTGTTATTCTGAATACAGGGCCTCGGATTCAATGCCTGTGGGAAGAAAGTGTTGGACAATTCCACAGGGGGTGGATAGCATGTCAGAAACAACTGGCAATGATGATTCAAGAGATAACTTCACTCCCCGGTAAACTTATAAAGAAACATGAACACACATGAGCCTTGCATATATGTGCTGTACCCTGCAGACTTCACTTTATCATGCTCACAGATGGAAGATACTTTGTTAACATGCTGTTCTCTTGCATTTTTATCTGTTGCATTCTGCAGCTTCCAATTCTTGTGTGCTCCTACAGCATAAGCGAGTGCTTACTCAGAATAGAATACCATTTATATGGTAAAGGAGATGTGGTGATTGCTGGATTTTTTCCTGCTTTTGCTGTCTACCCACTCAACAAAACAACTGACTGGAAAATGATTAATTTTAATGAAGATATTATGGTTGAGTAAGTCCTTTATACATTTATTTCTTTTCAACATTAGACATTCATAAGCCCTAGGGAAAGTACAGCTTCAAAGATTGTTATTCCAACTCTACACCCCATTAAGCAATTTCTTCTCCTCCATTCCTAGATCTTTCTGCAGTGCTGTCTTCTTGGTGACTCTTCTGGTACTTTTATGGGTAAAGAAGGTTTGGGGCTTTTATTCACTTTCTTTCCTACAGTAGACACAGGAAATTTCCCTATATTATTGGTCATACTTGTAATTCCACAGGCTTTGCATGTTTCCAATGTTAGCTATGTGGAGAAAATATCATATGATAGAAAATTGATAGAGTATTTGAGGGAATGCTAAAGTCTAGCTGTGCTCTTGTATAAAGGGACAATGCCACTGAAGTTAGTGACCACAGATTTCCTTCTGTGAGACTGGAGTGACAAATAATACATGTTTCCTGTGGATAATTTAGGGACAAGAATGCCTGAATTAGACATTAAGACATACTCTCTGCTACGTATAATAATCTGTCTCAGGTTATTTTATCTGACTTTCAATTATTGTATTCTCTATAACTCACCATGTTTACTTGTCCGCAGCCTTTACATATATAGATAGATGTCGATCTCCAATTTGTATGTGTTTGTTCATGAGATGTTTCTGAACACACATTCTTTATGATGAGATCTCAGAAAGAAGTTTCTAGGCATTCTCAATGGTGCCAGATTAAGACAAATTGTCAGACAAGTTGGCTTCAGTTTCCTTGGTCTTGCCAAAGAGAAGCAATCGTGCATGTTAGTGTTTAAGGGAAGTCAGGTATGTTTTATCCTGGGCAGACATATCCATAGCTGAAGGAAACCACACAATAAGCATTTGAAAATAAGAAGTGCACATGGTACTCAAGTGTGAACTCAAAAGGGAACATGGAAATACATATTCGAGAATGGCTGGCTGGAGCCTACCACACAACAGCGACATATGCTCAACCATGTTCATTGCTGCCTTATTCATAATAGCCAGAACATGGAAACAACCTACGTGTCCCTCAGTAGAAGAATGGATAAAGAAACTGTGGTATATTTACACTATGGAATACTACTCAGCTATTAAAAACAAGGAATTTCCGAAATTTGTGGACAAATGGTTTGAACTAGAAATTATCATAATGAGTGAGTTCACCCAGAAGCAAAAAGAGTCAAATGGTATATACTCACTTATATCAAGACACAAGTCCAAGGGGTACGCCCCCATGAAAAACTTTACCTACCAGGAAAGTGGGTCAGAGGGGAGAAAATCCTATTGAGACTTTAGGGGTGAGAAGCCTGGGAGAATGAGGAAATAGAAGGATCCAGAGGGTCCTGGAAAACTACAGGCATGTCTGGGCTCTGGGGTCCTCCTCAAACTATGGCACCAGCCAAGGAAAATATAGGGAGTAAACTTTGAACCCCTACCCAGTGTAGCCGATGGACAGGACATTTTCCACCGTTAAGTGGAGAAGGGGATCTGACTTTCACACAAACTCTGGTGCCCCATATCGGATCATGTCCCTTGGATGGGGAGGCCTGGTGGCACTCAGAGGAAAGATAATAAGTCACCAAGAAGAGACTCGATACCCTAGGAGCATATATAGGGGGAGGAGGTCCCCCTCAGTCACAGGCATAGGGTAAGGGAGTAGAGGAGGAAGCGGGAGGGAGGAAAGAAAGGGAAGATACAAGGGATAGGCTAACAATTGAGATGTAATATGAATAAATTAATTTTAAAAATGTCAAAAAAAAAGAATGGCTGAAGAAAATGGTCAGAAAATCACCTACAATAAACATAAGATTAAGAATGGATTGTTGTCAATGTGGCATTACTGTGTCTGCTAAAAGGTGGCTGTGGAACAAGAAACCAATTCAACAGTGGTAGAAAAAAAAAGGTTTAACTTGAGCTGTCATTAGACTTTAAACATGATGTAATAGGCTTAGTCTCAAATGAACATATCGAAGGCAGCATGGGAAATTTAAAAATGGGTATCTAAACAAAATATTCTCGGAACAAGTCAGCTGGCCATAGGGATCATGGTTTACTTCCAGTAAGATTGCAAATTTGTATGGCCTACTAGATGTCTGCACATTGCATGCTACAAAGAAAAATGTTCTGCTTTACAGCAGATGGTATCCTTATTTCTCGTCTCCTTCTCTGGTTTCCAATCTCAGCAGCTCAGGCACCACTGTGCATCAGCTTGAATCCCTCTTCAAGTTGTACAGCATCAATCCCATTTCTGCAAAGATCACACTTGTAATTACATGAGCTCATTGTGGCTTGCTTGTCTACTATGTTCAAGAAGAGAGGGCTGTGTGATTTAATATCTTTTGAAGTTAGAAATATAACTAATATTAACTTCTAACTATATAAGCTATAAACAAGTAACATATTTGGTGAAGACAACACATTTTCAAATATGCTTTTCATAGAGTGTGGGGCACCTGCAAGCATATATCCTTCAAGGTTCACAATGCTTTCCTACTCTTCATAAAGTTTATCACATATATAGAAAAGAATGTATATGTCATTTGAAAGAGGAATTGATCTGTCTTACATCAGTTAACTATACTCATATTCTAATTATAGCTGCATAAGTATACCTATCTCAATTGCCATAGCATCAAAAGATCATAAATTGTACAGCTAGTATTGGGACTCTAGATGAGAGAACAATGGGAGAATAGCAATGTAGAAGGATCCAGTGGGTCCTAGAAACCTACAAGTAGAACATTACGATAGGCAGATTTGGTTCAGGGGGTCCCGATCAAACTAAGGCCCTAGCCAAGGACAATACAGGCGGTAAAATTTAAACCCCTAACCTGATCTAGCCCATGGACAGGACAGTCTCCACACTTGAGTGGAGAGAGGGATATGACTTTCTCATGTACTTTCTCATAGTCACATTTGACTATGTCCCCTGGCGGGGGAGACCTAGTGCACTCAGAGGAAGGACAGCAGGTCACCGAGAAGAGACTTGATACCCTATGAGCATATACAGAGGGAGGTAATCCCTCTGCTTGTTCTAATTTTATAGTAGGATTTTACTTTCTTGTCAAAATTAGGAAGATGGTAAAGGAATAATTGATAAGTTCAGGATATACAAAGTATATCCTAACTAAAAGAGATTAATTTACAGGAGTACATGTATTCATGCCATGGGATCTTTAAGCATGGTGGATAACTTCCCTGCAAAGTAATAATGACAGGTTCTCTTACTGGGTATGGGAGAGGTTTTCCTTTCCCTAACTTAAAAATATGGTTGACTTGTACACTCCAGTGGCATTTTAGCAGTCATGTGTATATTTGTATATTAATAACACAAAATTATTTAAATATTAGAAGAATATGAAAAGTCTGATTTTAAAGGTTTCTTCTTTTTGAGGATTTTTTTTACCATTTGTCAAATTAAAGGACATAAATATCTGCTTACTGCTTATTTTAAAACATTTTATAAGGAATGGTTTATTTTCAATATTTATGATATTTCATGTTGAAGATATAAAGTAAAATAAATGAGTTGTACAAGATATATTTATCAGTTATCAAAACTATATTTTTCAGAAATGGCATTTTTGCTGTTTTGTTCTAAAAAGTATTTTCAATAACTTCTTTAAGTTCTGTATTGTCAGAGTCACCACTAATGTTTATACATGTTCATTTCTCATCTTTATATCAATATCTGTTTGTGAGGTAGAAGATGGTAATTCATACTAAGTGAAATGTATACTGATTAAGTTATGGGATTTAAAAACTGTTCCTTTCAACGTTCATCATACTAATTGTACATCTTATAACAAACCATGTGCTATCAAAACTGAGTATCTTGCTGGGCATCACGGTGGGTCATGCTTATAATCTTGGCATTCCTGCCACACAGATAGACCTTTGTTTTTCTTTTGTTTTCTTTTCTTTTCTTTCTGATATAGTGTGAAATTTTTTTTACAATTTTTATTAAATATTTTTAAATATGCATTTATTTTATAATACATATATACAATAAACTACATATAGCAAAAAAGGACAATAAAACAATCAGGAATTATATATATGTTACATTTATATTTTTGACTTTTATATCTGGTAGCCTTGAAGAAAACACATTTCTTTTCTTGGTGAGTCTACAATTCTGAATGTAAATCCATAAGATCTATCATATCTCATCATTATCAACTTAAAGCATTGATCTCTACTTAAAAACATTTTAACCCTTAAACAAATAAGCTTAAATGTAAAACTAAACTATCTGGTCTTCAACTCCATCAGAGGCTTGAGAATGAATAAATTAATTACCTGACTATACATGGAGTTCAGCCTAGCACCTTCCCTAAAGAGAAGATGACAGAAATGGTTTTGCTGCCTACACAGTCTTCCAGAATTCTCTAGAACATTGGAGCATCATCTTCAACCCTTTGGCCCAATATATCTGGGCCAGATATATTTATGAGGAAGGAACTACTGAGAGCTTCCTTACCCTGTCTTGGCTGAGTTTGGCCATTGATTCTGCCTGCATCCAAGCTTGCCCACTTTTAGGAAGAATTCTGCCTGTGGTAGAAATGAGGCCATTTTGCACAGTGCCTTGTTTGACAGGTAGATACGATTTAATAGAACTCTGTTCTCAAGGCAAGTATGGTCTACACGGAAATCCTGAAATATCCAAATAAGTATACTGAGTACTCTTTTAGAAATATCTTTTTAGATTCTCTTAACTGCAAATAATACTTTATAACTAGTAAGACAACACAGATTGTAAAGAACTTTTGGTGAAAATTAATATATAACACTCTTTGTGGAAGACAGGAACCTCTCTTGTGTTTCCCACAGTGTATTTGTGTCTTGGATCTGAAAAGACAAAATGCGAAGCTCTAAGGCTATATGCTGACTGCGACCCACTGTTGTATTTAGTTTTACATTTCAGTGTACATAGTGTGTAGAAATACAAAGGAGTCCTTATTTATGTCATCTTGTCTCTATAGGTATAAGAAAGGTTAAATTAATATGTTTTGTGTTAACGTTGCCTTTTCAGGTTTACAAGCATCATAGCCCATTGGTTATTAGAAAACAGAAGGGTTCTGAGACAGAATGTTCATATTTTCAGTACAATTTGAAATTACTGTTCTATTTGGGTTGGTCATTGAAGGATTCTGCGGGCATAGCTGGCAAACAATAATTTCTATAAACATGTCATCAATATAGAAGTTTTCCATTGCAAAAGGTGTTTTTTTATTTTTTATTTTTATAAAAATCTCCCATGTTAGTGAATTGGGAGAATCAAAATAGTAAAAAAAAAATGGCTATATTTTTTAATTAATTTACTCATATTACATCTCGATTTTAGCCCTTCCCCTGTTTCCTCCCAACATTCCCTCCCTCCCACTTCCCCCCTATTCCTCTCCCCTATGTCTGTGATTGAGGGAAACCTCCTCCCCTTATATATGCTCTTAGAATATTGAGTCTCTTCTTGGTAACTTGCTATCTTTCCTCTGAGTGCCGCCAGGCCTCCCCATCTGGGGGACCGTGTTAGAAAAGGGGCACCAGAGTTCATGTGAGAGTCAGATCTCACTCTCCACTCAACGGTGGAGAATATCATGTTCGTCGCCTAGGTCTTGGTAGGGGTTTGAAGTTTACTGCCTATATTCTCCTTGGCTGGTGCCTTAGTTTGAGGAGGACCCCAGGACCCACATCTGCCAGTCATAAAGTTCTTCTTGTAGGTTTCCAGGACACTGTGGGTCCTACTATTGCCCCATTCTTCCATGCTACTCTCACCTAAAGTCTCAATATGATGTCCTCTCCTCTGACCCACTTTCTTGGTAAGTAAAGTTTTCATGGTACGTATCCCTTGGGCTACTGTTTTAATATAAGTGAGTATATACCGTTTGTCTCTTTTTGCTTCTGGGTGAACTCACTCACTATGATAATGTCTAGATCAATCCATTTGTCCACAAGTTTTGGGAATTCCTTGTTTTTAATAGCTGAGTTGTATTCCATAGTGTAAATGTACCACAGTTTCTTAGTCCATTCTACTACTGAGGGACACTTAGGCTGTTTCCATGTTCTGCCTATTATGTATAAAGCATCTATGAAAATGGTTGAGCCTCTGTCCCTGTTGTGCTCCTTCTCATTATTTATCAGAGAAATGCAAATCAAAACGACACTGAGATTAAATCTTACACCCATCAGAATGGCTAAGTTCAAAAACTCAAAAGACACCACGTGTTGGCGAGGCTGTGGAGAGAGAGGAACACTCCTTCATTGCTGGTGGGAATGCAAACTAGTATAACCACTTTGGAAAGCTATCTGGCACTTTCTCAGAAATATGGGAATAGAGCTTCCTCAATACCCAGTTTTCCCGCTCCTTGGAATATACCCAGAAAATGCAAAAGGTGTTTTAAAGGCAGTGATAGAACTGACTTAATTAAATTTAGAGTTTCTCTATTTAGTTTTTTTCCATATTACCCTTCTATTGCTGAAAGTTAAGTATTGAAATCATCAGGATCTCTACAACAGGGGTGATCTGCTTTTAAATTGAATATTGTTTCACTATTGAAGATGGGTACTGATGTATTTGATGTGTAAGGGGAGATAAACATGTTTTTTTTTTTTTTTGGTTTGGAGCACAAGTGGGGAATGAGAAAAAGTCTTAGGAGAGAGCAGGTAATGTTTATCCCCTTAGAAGTCGAACCACGATGTGGAGGAGATTCGTTGTTAACCAGCTGAAAAACATCCTGAACAAATTCTGGGAAAAGATATAAATGGGAGCCAAAAACAAGAGGTGGGGACTTTGGAGACTTGGAATAGTTTTGGCTGTTCATTGCTCCACTTTGAGATGTCTCTCACTACAACCATTTGAGGGAAGGCTTCAGGGATCCTGGCTCTGGATGAGATTCCAGGTTCTCGTTGCTCCAGGTTCCAGCAGAAGAAATTCTGCTGATTACGCCAGGAGAATTGTTCCTCAGAACTGATATCCTTAGGGTTTCATCATTGTATTCTTTCATCTCCTTTTCCTATTGTTTAGGTTAGTCAGGTTATAAGTTAGGTACTCTCGGTTAATAAGTTCATAATAAAACATATTTGTTTAAAAAATTGAGCCATACAGATCTGTACATGTTTAGGATTGTAATAACCTGTTGTTGGATTTTTCCTTCAATGAGTATGAAGTACACTTTACTATCATATCTGAATAGATTTTGTTTGATGTCTATTTTGTTACATCTTAGCATATTTATGCCTCCTTAGATTTCTCTTTCTTATTTTTCAAAACATCCAATCTCGGCTTTACCTCCTTCCACTCCTCTTAGCTCCACATTCATTCTACCATCCACCACTGCTACCCCACCTCACTACTTTCTCCACCTGATCAATTCCTCCATTCCCTTCAGAAAGAGCTGGCCTCTCAGAGATATCAGCCAAACACATCACGAGGAGCTACAACAAGACTAGGTGCAAACACTCATATTAATGGTGGGTGAGACAACCCAGTAGGAGGAAAAGGTTATCAAGAAGTGTTGATAGACTCAAAATAATCACCACCATACCCCCACTCTTAGTAGTTCCACAAAAAACAAGTTAACTACCATAACATATATGCAGAGGACCTAATGCAGACAAATGCAGAATCAATGGTTGCTGTTTCAATCTCTATAAGCCCCTATGAACTCTGCTTATTGGATTCTGGGAATAAGGTTCTCCGGGTGTTCTTAACCCCTCTGGCTCCAAAAATTCTTCCTCCCTCTCTTCACATGGTTTATAAAGCTCCATAGGGAGGGACTTGACCATGCTCTCCAATTTGAGCTCTCTCATCCTGTTTGGCTATGGGCCTCTGCATCTGCTCCCATCAGCTGTCAGCAGAGATTTCTCTGATGACAAGTGAGCTAGACACTGATCTATGAGTGTAGCAAAATTTCATTAGGAATCATTTTATTGATTTTTTTTTCCTGTGTCTCTGGGATATCCAGCATCTGGTTCCTGATCATCCTTAGGCATGGGCTCCTTCTCTGGTGTGAGCCTCATATTGACAAATCATTGGTTGGTCTCTCCAATCAGTTAAGCTTCTCCATTGTCTCAGTACTTTTTTCAGATAGTATAAATTGTAGATGGAAGGTTTTGTGGCATTGGTGTCCATGACCTAATCCTGGAATGTTTGCCTCTTTACAAACTCCATATGGTTCAGGTTCCATAGCATGCTTTACTAGGAGTCATCACTATGATCACCCTTCTAGAACCCTGTAAGTTTCCATAAAAGCCACTGTACTAAACTTTCACATATATTATATGTTATGTGGTACAGATCTTCCTCCTAAACATTGTTCTACCTTCTGTCCAGGTACAAGTTGAAGACCTACCAATGTATTTTGGCTATGATGTTTGCCATTGAGGAGATCAACAGCAACCCCTACATTTTACCCAACACATCCCTGGGATTTGAAGTCCATAATGTTCCACATGGTCAAAGGAACACTCTGAGCAGTCTTTTTGCCTCACTTTCAGGGCGTGGTCATAGCATTCCTAACTACAGATATGTAAAAGAGAGCAATTCAGCAGCTGTACTTACAGGACCATCATGGGCAATATCTGAATACATAGGGACACTGCTGGATCTTTACAAGTTTCCACAGGTAAGATGGAGAGACGGCATAGGACTTACTGGTAGCTCGATTGATGACATTGTACAAGGCTGTGAGGCAAAAAGGAAACATAAATCCCTCTTCATGGATAGAAAATGATGCAGACAGTTGCTGGTACATCTATATTTATGTAGCATAGAATAGAGAGAAAAAGGAATGTACAGTAGACACAGAACACTGTTGAACCTATGAATGCTTTCTGTACATTTCTGGAACACCCATAGGAAGTAGGTTTCACCTTCAAAGCAGGATTGTCCTAAATGATACAAACCATTGCTGTAGAATGTAGTTCAATTTTATGACTATGTTCTTTTTTATTGTGTTTTCTCTGCAGCTTACTTTTGGGCCTTTTGATAGCAGCCTGAGTGAACAAAGACGGTTTTCTTCTCTGTACCAGGTGGCCCCTAAGGACACATATCTGACACTTGGCATTGTATCTTTGATGCTTTATTTCCAATGGTTCTGGGTGGGACTATTTATCATAGATGATCACAAAGGTAGCCAGACTCTCTCAGATTTGAGAAGCGAGATGGATAAAAATGAAATCTGCATAGCATTTGTGGAAATGATCTTAGTCAGCAGGGGCTCATATCTTACCAAACCCTGGAAAAATCAGGTTCAGATCCTGGAATCATCAGCAAATGTGATTATTATTTATGGGGACTCTGACTCTCTGTTAAGCTTAATAGTAAATATAAAACAGAAGTTACTTACATGGAAAGTCTGGGTCCTGAACTCACACTGGGATCATTCAAAATTTGATGACCATTTCATGTTAGATTCATTACATGGGGCCCTTATTTTTTCACACCATAATGAGGAGATTACTCACTTTACAGATTTTATACAGACAGCCAATCCTTCCAAATTCCCAGAAGACATTTATCTTCATGCATTATGGCACTTATTCTTCAATTGCTCACTTTTTAGGAAAGATTGTAAAATTATGGACAACTGTCTACCTAATGCCTCCTTGGGATTCTTGCCTGGGAACATCTTTGACATGGCCATGAGTGAGGAGAGTTACAATGTGTACAATGCTGTATATTCTGTGGCCCACAGTGTCCATGAGATGACTCTCAATCAAGTACAATTTCAAACGCATGGAAAAGGAAAAGAGATGGTATTCTCCCCATGGCAGGTAACATCACTTCAGCTGAATTGTGACATTGGCAACATGACACTCTACAGGCCTATTAATGCACTCAAACTAGACAATACATATTTTACATTATTTTGTTGAAAATATTCAAGTGTGACTGTAAGGAGAAATATGTTTAATTCAATAGACAGTTGCATTACAATGGGCCATACAATATTTTCAGGGTAAAATTTTCAATATGAAAATTCCAATTACACAAGAGAAGAGACAAAATTATCAAAGTGCCCCTGAATTCTTCTAAATGCTTATATTATGTAAGTGATGACTCACAAAATCATTCATTTTACAGATGAAACTTTAAATATTTTCAAATTTTATTGTAATAACTACATTTTTAAAGAAGATGGGAGTTTTCTACATACATTTTCATGGTTTAAGACTGTTTGGTTTTACCTTTTCTAGTTAAACTGATTTGAACATTTTAGAAGGACAGTGATGCTCCCATTATCCTTTGGTATCATTTGTTGAATGCAATTAATATCTCTATTAAAGGTGTTTTTCACATCAAGGTTAAAACCAAGAAGAGATTCTCTCTGATTCTACATCTGTTATACTTCTTTGGAGGTTATGTAACATAAGTATGTGTTTTTCTTTAAGCTTCATCCTTTTATAAAGAACACACAACTAATCAGTAATGCTGGGGACCATATGTTCATGGATTGGAAAAGGAAGTCACATGCAGAGTATGACATTCTCAACTTTTGGAATTTCCCAAAAGGTCTTGGGCTAAATGTGAAAGTAGGAACATTTTCTCCAAATGCTCCAGAGGGCCAGAAATTGTCCTTATCTTATCATATGATACAGTGGGCCACAGGATTAACAGAGGTGAGTTGCATCTCACCTCCGTATTTTCACCAGTATATAAATTTGAAATTTATAGCCAGCAAGTTGTGACCATTGCTTGCTCATACAGGGTCCACTCATAGATATGTAATTACCACCAATATAAAGAATTGTCTTACTACCTACTTTTGCTGGATGAACTATTTATTTTCCAAGATTTTCATTTCTTTCATACCATAAATAACATACCTTTTTTAGAATGACCCTAATCATTTTCACAGGTCATCTGACAGAGGATTTATTTTTACCCCAGCTTGGAAGGTTTTAACCATTGGCCCATTGACCTTCTGATTTTAGGCCCCTGTCAAAACAAACCAGCATGATGGGAGTATGGGAAGGATTAGGATCAGGAGGTGATGAGGGAGGAGCCTGCAGTTGAGATATAAAGAATTCAAACTGCAGAAAAAGCAGGTAACATATGTTGCTAAACCTACTACATGAGAATAACTCTGAGACTGCCTGAGATAAGAATGTCTATGCATAGACAAGGCCTCATGTTGGTGATAGATTCTTTATGACTTATCATTAGACACCATTCTTAGTATGGCATGAAAGAACATTTGCAGATGTCTAACTTCTGCTCAGCTCATATAATGAGAAGAGAACCAGCCTCAACTGCTCTGTATATCTCACACACCTCATACAATTATAATGTTAGAATTCTATAATGCTTGTGAACATTCTTTGGCAAATCCCATAAATACTTGACCGTTTGCTATCACTCACTTTATTCTCAGATTCCGCGGTCTCTATGTAGTGAGAGCTGCTATCCTGGATTCAGGAGAATCCACCAGGAGGGCAAGGCTGCCTGTTGCTATGACTGCACTCCTTGCCCAGAGAATGAGATTTCCAATGAGACAGGTAATTGTCAGTCATGCAGAAAGCATCCCCACCTGTCCATCATTTGCAATGGCTAAGCATATGGAAAACATCAGTAAGTGAGCTGCAACCAGCTCGCTTCAGTGTAGGAATTCCACTTTCTTCTAAATGTTAGAAAACCACAGGTTATATAAAGTTAATTCTTCCCACAGAAATAATACACTCGTGATATTGAAATTCATACCCGCATTATATATTTTAAACACTGTAGACGTGGATGTGGCTGCCTACAGAAAACCATGCTAGACTAACAGAGAAGTAGGCTTTGTTTCAGCATGTATTTTATCTTAGTTTATTTTCTATTGCCATGAAAAAGTACCTTGATCAAGAAACTTATAAAAGAAAGCACTTAATTGGCTTACAGTTTCATATAGTTAGAATACATGTTGATACGTTGGATGAGACCACACACCATATGGTCAACTGCTTGAATACTTGCTCTACAATAGTGGAGGAATTTGCAATAAATAGAAGGTGTGGCTTTGTTGTCTCTCTCCCTCCCTCCCTCCCCCTTCCCACATACATGCTTATAGGTCAGAAAAAACCTTAGCTATTTTCTCATTTCCTATAATTCCTTCACCTTTCCATGATCTTCATCTGGAACTATAAACCCATGAGTTATAGGCTTTCTTTAATAAGTTGTGCTGGTTATGATGATTCTTCAAAGCAATGGAAAATTAACAATTGTAGTAGTTCATAGCTCACATGCTGATCCAAACTCAGGAGACAGAAAATACATACTGTCACTAGAAAGATCTTTAAAAGCTCTTCCGTAGACACAGAAGTACCAAAAGAGCCACAACTACTATTCCACTATTTCCAAATAGTTCCACGAATGGAACTCCACAAATAGTCTCTGAGCTATTCACTTTCAGATTCCTGACCCTAACTTTTAATTGGATTATTTGGTTTTCTGATGTCTAGTTTTCTTTATTTCATCATATAGTTTGGATATTTGCCATCTATTGACTGAGGAGTTGGTGAAAATCTTTCCCCATTCTGCAGGATATCATTATGTCTTACTGGTGATGTCCTTTGTCTTATGGAAACCTTTCATTGTCATGACTTCCCATTGTGCAAGTTAGAGCCCCTGCTGGTTCTCAGTGTTCTATTCAGAAAGTCATCAGTCAAGATGACTTGCCCATTGGTGAGAATGGGCTACATCAGTCTTCCAATATTAATGTGTGTGAAGTTTAATGTGTGCTTTAACCTTTAGTAGGGTTTCATTTAGAAATGTGGGTTCCCTTTCATTTGTGGAATATATGTTCAGATTTGAGACACTATATTGGTGAAGTTTTCATTTAATGTGTGTGAAATATCCTCCATCTCTTTGATTAAATTTTGTTTGAAGTCTATGTTGTTAGATATCAGAGTAGCAATACTGGCCTGTATCTTAGGTATATGTTCTTGGAAAAGCTTTTTCCAACCCTTTACTCTCAGGTAACATCTGTCTTTGATGTTGAGGTCTCTTTCTTCTCTGAAGTGGAAGGATGGGTAATATTTTGATATCCATTATGTTAGCCTGTTTTTTAATGGGAAATTCTGTCCATTGATAATGATGGATGTTAATGACCCATTATGATTAATTCCTGTTATTTTGGTAGTGTTTCTGTTGTTCCTGCTGCTACTGGTGCTGCTGTTGGTGGTGGTGGTGGTGTTGATGGTGCTGGTATGTGTGTATGTGTCTGTGTGTGTGTTTACCTTCTTTGAGTTTGTTAGTGTTCAATTTACTCCTTGTGTTTTCAGGAGTGTACTTAATCTTGTGTTGGCATGTATCTTTTACTATCTTCTCTAAGTCTGGATTTGTACATAGATATTGCTTAAATTTGACTTTGTCAAGAATATCTCATGTTCTCTCTCTATGGTGATTGAAAGTTTTACTAGGTATAGTAGTCTAGGTTGGCATCTGTGGATTCTTAGAACCTTAAAGACATCTGTCCAGGTACTTCTGGTTCAGAGTCTCTGTTGAAAGGTTGGGTGTAATTCTCATAGATCTTCCTTTATATGTAGCTTGGCCTTTTACTCCTGTTGCTTTTAATATTCTTTCTTTGTTCTACACATTTAGTGTTTTAGTTATTATTTTGCCTGTAGTCTTCCATTTCTGGTTCTATATATTTGGTATTCTATAAACTTCTGCCTTTATAGGCATGTCCTTTTTTATGTTTGGAAATTTTTCTTCTATGATTTTGTCAAATATATTTTAACAATATCAAGCTAGAATTATTGTTAGTCTCCTACATCTATTATTTATGGTTGGTCTTCCATAATGTCGCAAATGTCCTGGAAGGTTTTGTGTTAAGAATTTTTAGATTTAACATTTTCTTTGATCAATCAATCTTCTGTCATTGTATCATCAAACTCAGAGATTCTTCTATCTCTTGAATTCTGTCTCTGATGATTGCATATGTAGCTCCATTTTGTTTGCCAAGATTTTCCATTTCTGAATTCATTCATTTGATATTTTCAGGACTTCTATTTCCATTTTCAGACCTAGAACAGTTTCATTCACCTGTTTGTTTGTTTCTTTGTTTGTGTGTTTATTTTCATGGCTTTTCATTAAGGAATTTATTGATTCATTCCAATTTTTTATTTCTTTTTCCTTAATTTCTTTAAGAGAGTGTTTTTTCTTCTTTATGAGCCTGAATTATATTTATGAAGTTGATCTTAAGGTCATTTTCTTGTGCTTTCGCCTGCACTGAAATATTGCAGTCTTGTTGTCTTAGGATAGTTGGGACCTGGTGGTGCCCTATGGCTTTGACTATTTGTTGACTGTGTTCTCACACTGCAGTTAAGACATGTAGGTTTGAGGTTATTATAGGTATCAGTGCTGATTTATGAGTTTGTATTTATTGCATGGTGTTTTTGTCCTTGGCTTTTGTTTCTTTTTGGGGCTTTAAGCCTTTGAGGCGTGAATTTCTGACAGCTGACTAGAGAGTGTGTTATCAGGTTGAGGGCAAGGCTTCAGGTGACAAACTTGGCCTTTGGAGCAGCATGGGGTCTCTGTTCTTCTGATTGGTGGCACCTATACCTGTTCTTCTGGCCATTTCCTTGGTCTTATTGAACTTTTCCTTTAATCTGGTGTTCTGCTAGTATTCTCTGTGTAGGGATATATTTGTATACAGATATTGTTTAAATTTGACTTTGTCATGAAATATCTTGTTTTTTCCATCTATGATGATTGAAAGCTTTTCTTGCTATAGAGGTCTGGAATAGAACGTTTTCTGGGTATGGCATGGTTTCCAACTGTGTGTATTTTATACACACAAGACAAGATGGCTCAAATAACAGTGCAGGATGATACACCCGGGAAGTGGCATAAGGTAAAAGGAGAAACCTAAATGTGCATTCATGATCAACTGCATTTCTGGCAGATATGAATCAGTGTGTGAAGTGTCCAGAAACTCACTATGCAAACAAAGAGAGGCACCAATGCTTACAGAAAACTGTCATATTTCTTGCATATGATGAGCCCTTGGGGAAGACACTCAGCTTCATGTCCCTGAGCTTCTCCTCACTCACAGCTGTTGTTCTTGGTGTGTTTCTGAAACACAGAGACACTCCTATTGTCAAGGCCAATAACCGGCATCTCAGTTACATCGTGCTCATCACTCTGACCCTCTGTTTTCTCTGTCCCTTCCTCTTCATTGGCCATCCTACCCCAGCCACCTGTGTCCTGCAGCAAAACATTTTTGGACTCCTCTTCAGTGTGGCTCTTTCTACTGTGTTGGCCAAAACTATCACTGTACTTATAGCCTTCAAGGTCACTGCTCCAGGAAGGGTTAGGAGATGGCTGCTGATCTCAAGGGCCCCTAATTTCATTATTGCCATCTGCACCATGATCCAAGTTGTGCTTTGTGGAATTTGGCTGGCAACTTCTCCTCCCTTTATTGATAAAGATGCTCACTCAGAGCATAAACACATCATCATCATTTGCAACAAAGGATCAGCTATTGCCTTCCATTGCATCCTTGGATATCTGGGAGCCCTGGCCCTGGGGAGCTACTCTATGGCTTTCTTATCCAGAAATCTGCCTGACACATTCAATGAAGCCAAGTTCCTGGCTTTTAGCATGCTTGTGTTCTGCAGTGTCTGGGTCACCTTCCTCCCTGTCTACCACAGCACCAAGGGAAAGGTCATGGTGGCTATGGAAGTCTTCTCTATCTTGGCTTCCAGTGCATCACTCTTGGGCATCATCTTTGGCCCTAAGTGCTACATCATATTATTAAGGCCTGAACAGAATTCACTGCATTACATCAAGGACAAAACTTATGCTAGGAATAAAGACCTTCTTAAATCCTAACTCCTGTGTTTTTTAAATTACATATTCGAAGGTTGATTGATTTTCACCTCTGAACAATCAAATATAAAGTAGAATTTTCCCTTTGATAGCATGGGTTTGTTTAGGTAATCATTTAGGATAATTGGATTCTGTAGCCATCCTATTTTTTTTCTTTTTTTCTTTTTTTTGATTTATTTATTTATTTTTACATATACATTCATATTTTTATACATATGTGCATTAAATTACCTATAGCAAGAAGAACCATGAAACAATCAGGAATTATACAAATGTTACATTCTTGGTGTTTTAGCTATTTGTATTTGAAAACCTTGAAGAAAACATCTTTCCTATTTTGGCGCATCTAAAATTTTGAGTGTAAATCAATCTCCATCATATTTTGTCATTAGCAACCTAAAAAGTCTATCTAGACCTAAAAACATCTTAGCCCCTAAACAACTAGACTTCATTGTAAAACTAAGCTACTTAGTCTTCAATTCCATCAGAGACTTGAAAAGGAATACACTGGATTACCTGAGTATATCGGGAGTGCATGTTAGTAAATTTCCAAATGTGAAGATGACAGAGATAGTTTTCTAATTGAATAGTAACCCAAACTCTATTATGTTGGAGCATGTTCTTCAGCCTTCTGGCCGAATATATCTGACATACATATTTGTGAGGCAGGAACTATTGCGGACTTGCTTACCCTGTCTTGGCAGAGTTTGGCAGGCAACTCTGCCTGCATCTAAGTTTGCTTTTCTTTGTGACTCTTCACCCACCTATAAGTTTGCCTTTATTCTCATACTGAAAAGGTCATTCCATACTTCAGACTGCCTAAAAATGAAAATGCACATTTTTGGCTGCTTACTGTTAAAATTGGGCTTGATTTTAATCTATTTTGTGATTATTATCATTTACATAGGTGCATAATTTTTAAATAAGCACGGAACAGACTATTATTAATTTGATGCTTTGTACTTATAAAATTCTGCAGCAATTTCCTCTGATTTATGTCTCTGATTACATGTCTTTATTAAGTATCACCTGCCAACATTTTAAAACTACATTATCAGTAATAAAAACAGCACTGAGTACACAGGAAAGATGTCTGTATTCAAATACAGGTATTCTATGTGGGATCTTCTAGACCTTCACTGAGTCACTTCACAACTCAAATTCAGTTCTTTTGGATGAAGAGTTGGGTCAGTGCTGGGTGCCCAAGACTGATGACTTCAGTTTGATCCCCATGTAAAGCAAAAAAACTAAACAAAAAACATGACATTGCAAATCTGGGAGAAGTGGAGATAGGAGAATCAGTTGCAAACTCACAGGCCAACAGCATAAGAATGGACAGGACATTCTCCACAGTTGAGTGGAGGGTGGGGTCTGACTTTCTTTTCTTTTCTTTTCTTTTCTTTTCTTTTCTTTTATTAATTTATTCTTGTTACATCTCAATGGTTATCCCATCCCTTGTATCCTCCCATTCTTCCCTCCCTCCCATTTTCCCCTTATTCCCCTCCCCTATGACTGTTCCAGAGATCAATTACCTCCCTCTGTATATTCTCATAGGGTATCAAGTCACTTCTCAGTAACCTGCTGTCCTTCCGCTGAGTGCCACCAGGTCTCCCCCTGGGTTTGCTTTTTTTAGGCATAATTCTGTCTGTGGTAGAAATGAGACATTTTGCTGAGTGGCTTGTTTGCCACATTTGAAGCCAACTCCATAAGGAAATTCTTTGATGCTCATCATCCTCTTTGAGGTAGGATGGGTGTTGCCAGGATTTAACCTGTTTTATTGTCAGTGAATCTTTAAAATAATAAAAAAAATTAAATACCATATTCTGCATGTCTCTGAGGTTTTTTTAAAGACCTTATCTAACTATACTATCTTATGTTTCTGTAGAATCGTATCTACTTGTTGCACCTGAAATGTATATTGTTGTGATAAAAGTTGATTAGTGATTTATATGACCATGATTTGGTCAGCTAACAATTAACTTGTATAACTTATTTGTCCCAAACAGCTTGCATAAGCACTTTCAAATTATGAAATTCACCCTGGTATTATAATTGAGTTATATGGGTACAATACCTTATATTAGAGTAGAAATATTTATATATAATGGGTGTGAAGAATAAACTTACATTTGAATTCTATACAACTATATCTAGAATTAATCTTTTTTCTCCTTTATATATTTTTCTTTTTTATTATTAATTTATTCTTGTTACATCTCAATGGTTATCCCATCCCCTGTATCCTCCCATTCTGCCCTCCCTCCCATTTTCCCCTTATTCCCCTCCCCTATGACTGTTCCTTAGGGGGATATCTTATTTTGTATCTATCTTCAAATTTCTATACCAGTCAATTAAAAATAACCTTTTGAGTGACAATTCACGCATTAAGTTGAAGAGTAGATTCCCTAATCTACTTATTGTTCTATTTTCTCTATATATTTCTGTATTCACCCTTCTTTCTTTTCAACCCCTATCTCCAAACCTAAGAATGTACATAGGGGAAAAGAGAGACATAACTGAGTCTAACCCATCCTGTTTTCATGTGGTAATTTATGCTACACTTTTTTGATCTCCACTATTACTTTTGTGTTACTGGTTTAGTTTGCTGATGAAATCTTAATATATGAGTTCTTCCACTTAGTTCGTTCAAGTATTTGATTAATTTTAAAACAGTATTCAAAAACAGTATTTCCTCTATCAATTATGTGTGTTAATGACAAGATTTGATATTTAATATAGAAATTTTGTGTCAATATATACACTTTTCTGGTGTTCTTAAAGGAATTTCATAATCGTGTAATGCTTTCTCTTCATATATGTTTTTATTCTCAAGAAATATGATTTCTTTGCATTTGATATAACTTTTCATGAAGATTATTCTATACCTGGTCAAGGCATAATAAGCTACATACAAAGTTATTAAGAACATAGGACCTCATTTATAACCCAATGCCAAATTTCAGCAAGGAAAAACAATTTTCTATCAGTGTATAAAACCACTCATGGAATTATGGTGATATCAAATGTGCAGATGTAGCTAATTCTAGTGACTCTGTGCTTATTTCTCGGTTTTATTCTAAACATCTAACCCACCTTTATCCTTTCACTCCTTCACATTCTGTTACACTTTAAAACTGGTAGTATTGATGAATTTCTGAAATACATTAAAATTGTTTTATTTTAATTATTTTTATTTTTTAATTATTTGCCTATGTCCATTAGCAAATCAAATCTATAATTTTCTTCTTTACTGTATATCTTTCCTGTTTTATTATTAGTGGAATGCCTACTTTGGAAAAAGTTCTCTAATTATAGAATAACTTGAGAATAACTGGTTCTCATTCTTTTCAAAGGTCTTCTAGAGGAGCTAGTGAGATGATTTAGTAGTTAAGAGCACTGGCTGATCTTCAGCAATAGTAGAATTTGATTCCCAACACCCATATGATGGTTGTACTACCTATCTTGACACCACCAGAACACCAATGTTGCACAAAGGCCCGAGAAATACAGCAGGTTCTGGGAAAGAGCCAATGCCATGGACAACCAGATGGCAAAGTCTAGTGTAGGAACACAATCAACAATACTAGGTCAATATGGCTTGACCAGAACAAAACAAAACAAACAAAAGAGACACTGGATGTCCTAATGTAGCTGAAACAAAAGAAAGTGACCTTAAATCTATGCTTATGAAGTTCTTAGAGGCATTTAAAGACTAAATGAATAAGAGTCTCAAAGAAATACAGGAAAATACAATCAAATAAATAGAGGCCATCAAAGACCTACAGGAAAATACAGACAGGTGAAGGAAATGAATAAAATGGCTCAAGATATGAAAATGGAAATAGAATCAATAAAGAAAGCACAAATCTGAAAATCCTGGAGATGGAAATTTTAAGAAGAGAACAGGAGTCACAGGGGTAAGCATGAACAACAGAATAAAAGAGATGAAGAACAGAATCTCAGACATGGAAGATACAATTGAAGAAAGTGATACAACTGTCCAAGAAAATATTAAATACAAAAATCCTTACAAAAATCCTCCAAGAAATAAAGGGCTGCAGCAAAAAATGAAATCTAAGAATAATTGGAAAAGAAGAAATATTCTAGACACCAAGGACCAGAATTTTTTGAAGAAAACCATAGAAAAAATTTACCCAACTTAAAGAAAGAGATATCCTTAAACATACAAGAGGCTCACAAAATACCAAGTATACTAGACAAGAAAAGAAATTCCAATTGCCACATAATAATAAAAATAGTAAATCTAGAGAACAAAGAGAAAATATTCAATTGGCAAGGGAGAAAGACCTATCAGACTCAAACCTGACTTGTCAACAGAGACTATGAAAGCCAGAAGGGGCCTGAAAGATGTTACACAGAAACAAAGAGACCATACATGTTACCCCAGACTACTATTGAAAGCCAAACTTTCAATCATGATAGAGGGAGAAAAATCACCTATTCCATGACCAAACTTTAAACCATATCGATGCACAAAGCCTTCCAACAGAAGATAATAGAAGAAAAACACCACCCCAATAAGGTCGACTTGATCCAAGAAAACAGAGGATAGAAATAACTTCATAACAGCAAAACCAAAAGAAGACAAGCACATAAACATGCTATCACCATCAACACCAAAGTAAAAGGAACTAACAACCATTGCACAATAAAATCTATCAACATTAATGCACACAAGTCTCCAATAAAAAAACATGGGACAAAAGAATGTATATTTAAACATGATCTGTCATTCTGAGCATACAAGAAATATATACCATCAACAAAGAGAGAAATTACGTCAAAGTAAGGAGATGGGAAAAGGTTTTCCAAACAAAGAAACCAAAGAAGCAAGCTAAAATAGCCATGTTGATAACTAATAAAGTAGAAGTCAACCAAAAATAAACAAAAAAGATGGGAAAATACACTTCATTCTCATAAGAGGAAAAATTCACCAAGACGGAATCTCAGTCATAAACATCTATGCTCCCAAATACAAGTGTACCCACAGTTGTAAAAGAAATATTATGAAAGTTAAATCACACACTGATCCCCACACATCAATAGTGGGAGACTTCAAGTTCCCATTTATACCAATAGACAGATCATTGAGACAGAAACTAAGATTTTGGAGCGATGGTTAAGAGGTCCTGAGTTCAATTCCCAGCAACCACATAGTGGCACACAACCATCTATAATGAGATCTAGTATCCTCTTCTGGCAGGCAGGCATACATACAGCCAGGATACTGTACAAATAATAAACAAAGACATTTTTAAAAAAGAAACAGAAACTGAGTAGAGAAATACTAAAATTAACAGAGGCCTATCAGGCAGAAGAATATTTTGCTAGGAGATCTCTCTGCTGATGATTCATGACCTGTCAAACCCACCTGGGAAAAGACCAGCACAGGGAACACCAGCACTGTTAACACTAGAGACAACCTGATGGCTAGAGGTCAGCATAAAAACAAAACCAACAAAACCAAAGGCGATGTGACACCACACGAAACCAGCTTCCCTACCACAACAAGCCCAGAAGATACTGTTACACCTGAAATACAAGAAAATGAGTGTAAATCTGAGCTTATGAAAATGAAAAGAACTTAAAAGAGGAGAAAAATACAGTAAAATACATTCAAACAGATGAAGGAGCTGAATAAACCCATAAAGAAATGTAGGAAAACACAACCAAAAGGGAGAAGGAAATAAGAATAACAGGTATAATAAGAATAACCTAGAAATGAAACTAAAAGCAATAAAGAAAACACAATCAAAGGTAATCTGGAGAAGAAATACCTAGGGAAGAGAACAGGAAAAACAGACACATGTACCACCAACATAACGCATGACATAGAAAAAAAAATCTCAGCTGCAGAATGTACAATTGAAGAGATTGAAACATAAGTAAAAGAAAATGTGAAATCTAAAAAGTTCAGGACAAAAAACATCCAAGAATCTGGGACACTAAGAAAAGACCAAACCTAAGAGTGATAGTATTAGAAGAAAGAGAAGACTCCCAGCTCCACAGTCCAGAAATTTTTTTTAACAATATCAAAGAAGAAAACTTTGCCAACCTAAAGAAATAAATGCCTAGAAACATACAAGATGCTTAAAGGAGACCACATAGATTGCAACAGATAATAATATCCTTCCATGTCATAATAATAAAATGCTACATCTATGGAACAAAGAAATAATATTAAAATCTGCCAGGGAACAAGTAAATGACAATGGCAAACCTATCAAAATTACACTCGACTTCTCAACAGAGACTCTAAGACCTAGAAACGTCTGAACAGATATCTTGCAGCCCACAGATGACAACCTAGACTGCTATACCCAGGAAAACTTTCAATCGCCAGAAATATAGAAAACAGAATATTTCATGAAAAACAACAAGTTTAAATAGTACATAGCCAAAAAGAATACTAGAAGGAAAACTCCAACCCAAGGAGGCTACAGACAACTAGGAAAAAAAATGACACCACAACACCAAAAGAAAGGAAGCACCCACACATACCCTAGGTCCAGCCCATGAATTCTCTTCAGTTGGTTGTTTAGTCTCTGTGAGCCCCCTGCCACTGCCCATGTTATATTCCTTTGTTGATCTTGTGGCTCACTCATTTTTCCTGCCTTTCTTCCCCAAGACCCCCTGAGCTCCACCTATTATTTGGCTCTGGGTCTCTACATTCATTTGCATCAGCTACTGGATGAAGCCTCTTAGAAGATATTCATGTTAACCTCCTATTTGGAAGCATAGTAGAATATCATTAATAGTGTCAGGGACTGTCTTTCTTCCATGGGGTGGACCCAATTTGGCACAATCATTAGATGGCCATTCCTTCAATCTCTATTCCATCTTTATCCCTACACATCTTGGAGGGAAATACAAGGTCTTATGGGGGCGTTGGTGTCCCAATACCTCCACTAGGAGTTCTACCTGACCTGCAGGGTGGATACTTTAGGCTCCATATCTAGTACTGCTAAGAGTCTCAGTTAAGGTTCATTATCATTACAGCAGAAATCATGGTGCTGTGCAGGTAGACATGATTCTAGAAAAGAAGCTAATAGTTCTACATCTGTACCTGAATGCAGCAGGAAGACAGAGTAACACTGGGCTTATGTCAAGCTTCTTAAACTAAACCTCAAATCTCAATCCTTGAGTGGCACACTTCCTCCAACAAGGCCACATCTACTCCAACAAAGCTATATATAGTATTCCTTTCAAATATGCCATACCCTATGTGTGTATGGGAGCCATTTTTACTCAAACAACCAAATAAACTTTAGGATGTGTCTCCTTTAAGGCAAAATGTTTGGGAACAAGAAAAAAATCATTATCATTTAAAGTAATTTTTTATTTAAAGTTAGCATAGCTAAATAGTAAGTAATGATTTAGATAAGTATAAACAATGCCCATTTTTATTTTTTAAATTTTATCAATTAAATATTTGATATTGTTCCAAAATATCGTGGCCCAGTAGGTAGTAGATGATTTAGTAATGTGGTTAATATTAAAATTTCTCAAATAATTTGCAAGCATAGGTATTGTTAGTAATCAATTGTAAGGAGAGTCCTAGAAATAAAATTTATAAGAGCTATTTAACTAAGACAGTGTCCAGATGTGACACAATGGCGTTTTCATGAAGTCCCCAGGCCCCATCCTAGGCCTGGGAATATGCTCTATAGCTGACTACTTAGGGAAAGGTTTTATGTACTCAGAGCGTGGATCACCATATACCTGACAGCAAAGAAAGTCCCAACACAAACTGCTGTAGTTTCAGATGTCAAGTCCATTCATTATTAGAAGCTCAGAATATTGTATAAAATAATATTTTGGTCTGTGTACAATAATATAAGATAGGCTTTCTTGAACCTTAACTAACTCCTTTGCCAGAGTATGATCGTACATCAGACTAAGGACAAGCATAAGAAATGAACAAACAAACAAACAAAAAACATAAAACCTATTAAATCAAAAGTAGTCATCAAGTTTAAACATTTAAAACTAAGTCTTTATTACCTGAAGATAGGGCATCTTTAATTTTTAATAGATTTTTTTTGAGCTGAAGAACATGTTCCTATTAGGCAACAGGATATTCAAAAACAGCTGAGAAATAGTTACAGACAATTCTGAAGGAGAAAACAATTGAGTTTTCCCATAAAATTGTAGCTTCAGCAGGTATTGTAATAGAGACAAAATTGTACACTAGCAAAGCATAACATTATCATGGAGGAAGAACCTGCTGGAAAGCTCTAGTTTTTAAGATGTTTTGTAGACAGACTGATATAGCAGATTTTCAGGCTATCCAAAAGTAATAGGTAAAACTTTCATATAAATACAATTTTTATTTATTGCATTTCTAGATTAACTACTACTGCCTCTCAAGGGAATTTGAGAAACATTCAATTTATGATTGCACTGCATTACACAGAAGAATTATTTTTAATTTTTTTCTTGGCAGGGTTTCTCTGTGTAACCTTGGCTGTCCTGGACTTGCTTTGTAGACTAGTCTGGCCTCTGACTCACAGCAATCCACTTGGATCTGCCCCCTGAGTGCTGTGATTAAAGACATGTGCCACGATGCATGGCATTTATAAATTTTTAACTTTATTTTTTTATTTTTAAGTCCATACCAAGCATGTTTATTTTGTTCTATTCAACTTTTTGCTGTATTGTACAAAAACACAATTTTTAAAGAAAATTGACATCATAATAATAATGATAATAATAATAATAATAATAATAATAATAATAATAATAATAATAGAAACAGCTGGGATTCTAAATGAGATAAATTTTCATTTATAATGTAAAGTACAAGATAAGAAAATATTTGCTAATATTGTGATGTGTAATTAGAGCAGGCAACAGTGAGAAAAGCATCTATAGTCTTCATTAAAACAAGTCATTGCACCAACACATTGAAGCATCTTTTTGCAGCAACAGCCACAGCTGCTCCTGGTTTTCCCCCTAGACAGGTAGTTTTTTCTTTTTTCTGTTCTCTATAGATAGAAATACTAGCACATCAGTGTTGCTGTCATGCTTTAGTATATATATAATGTTAAATATCAGTCTGGTGTATCTAATGGCAGGCAGGAATTTCTATATATGTTCACATACTCAGAGCCTTAAAACAAATAAATATAGCTTCCTCTCAACTCCGAATACAAATTAAAAAAAGGGAAAATAGCTATGTAGGTATAATGTAAATTTCTAAAATAAACATAGAGGTGAGGATTGAATATTGCCAAAGTGGCATTAACTGTGTATTTGCTGAAACTTGGTTGTATAATAAGTCATCAGGTCAAAAGAGGTCATTGAAGAAAAAATATTTAAATGTGAAATGTCATTTGACATTAAGAGTATCTTAAGATATTTATCCTTAAATGGAAAAATACTCTATTGGCATGAAAAATCCAAAATTCACCTTCTACATGAAATGTTTAATGGAAAAGTTGTATAGATTCAGGGATCAATTGTTACTTTGATAGGAGTTACTGCATTGTCTCTTAGGGTCTAGCAGACTCTTCCAACTTACATGTTCAGAGGAGACATGCCCATTTCATAACAAATGCTGTCCTGTTCCTTGTCTATGCATCTGTTCTGCCATACAAACAGCTCAGGTATCAATGTGCATGAGCATGAGTTCCTCTTCAGTTTGGAAAGAACAAACTTACAGTTACATAGGATTTACATGGCTGGTTTTTCCCAGTAAGTTCAAGACAGACAGTTTTATAGGAAGGTTTAACATGTTACCAAGACAGAAATAAAGCCAAAACCAATTTATGACTAGGAAAACATTATTTTTTTCTATGAAAGATTAATTACCACGTTTGATCCATGCAAAACATTGTCAAAATATATTTTTATAGAGAATGGACTTCATTGAGGGCACACATTCTTTAAGGGGCAAATACAATTTTAATGTTTTTTACTACATATTTTACATAAGATTAATAGAATATGTGCGTGCTTTTGAAGGAAGTGCTGTTCTTTCTGCAGTGAAATTTCTTAACACTCTAAAAACAGCTACATAAGCATATTTATCTTAATAGTAAAACTACAAAACATCATGTCTGTAAGAATTGTATCATCTTCCATTACACTATTTTATAAGAATATTTTGATGACTTTGGTTTTTAGCATAATTAGTATGGTAGAAAATGAATATTTTTATAATACAAAACATGTATCTTTATGAATTGTTTTAATTCTGATACTTTATGTTGAAGTATAATATTACATGAATTTTCACTAATGCAAAATCTATCAATATTTTTTCTTTTTCTTATTTCATGCCATGTGTCCCCACAAACCATTATTTAAAAGTATGTAAATTATATTTAAGCAAACTCCTTTAAGAATAACTCAGCTTTGGCACTAACCAAAGACCATGCATGGACTGGACCTAGGTCCTCGATAAAGATGTAGCCAATGGGCTGCTCAGGCTTCATGTGGGTCCTGTAGTAAGGAGAGCAGGGGATTGCTCTGACATGTACTCTGTTGCCTGCTTTTTATCACTTCCCGTTGTCAGAATTACCTTGCCAGGCCACAGAGAAAGAGGACAATATCAGTTCTGATGCATCTTGATGAGCTGGCATCAGTAGGAGGGTTCCTATTTTTTGAGGAATAGAGGAGGAGAAGGAAAGGATGGTGGGACTGGGAGAGAGAAAAGAGGTGGCCATGACTATGGAGGTAAAGTGAATACATAGTTTTAAAGGATAATTCAGAGCTCTAGGGATTTGATTTTCCTCAAACTCAGAAGATTAAGTAAATATCAAAGTATATAGTACATTACTTTCATGAATTGAAAAACTGCACAGTATATTACATTTCTTCTGCAACTGACTAGAAATTATATGATGCAGGAAATACTAAGAAACCTACACACCATATTGTTTCCATGTTCTCCATATTTTCCTACTGACAAATCTGTGTTGTATCTTCTGTTACTGCTGATACCTCTTAGAATACCTTTACTAAATAACTCTCAAAACTATATTTTCTGATAATGGCTCCTTATACTACTTTTATCTTGAACTAATCCTGCACACTTCTTAAAGTTTCATAGTGTCAGATTTATCAGTAATACTAATATATGTTCATTAAAATGAAGGAACCATTTAAATACACTATTCATTATAATATCTGTATCTAGTCATGGGATGACAGTTGATAATTTGCCATATGCATAGATGTACAATGGTGAAAATACAACATATAATATTGATCTTCATTTTAAATTATTAATCATATATTAATTGTACATTTTATGACATACCACGTATTCTGATGAACAAGTGTGATTGATCATGCTTGAAATTCTAGCATTTGAGTGGCAGAGGCAGATGAATCTCTGTGAATTCAAATTTACCCTGGTTTACATAGAAAGTTCCCAGTGAGCCAGGACTACGCAGTGGGACTAACTACATTATTGAAACTATCTAGACTTCCTGTATATCCTTAAGATTCAAATGAATTTTATAAGTAAAATAAGCAAATTAGCAAATTTTGTAAATACTTTGTCAAAACACATATGAAGTTTTGCTTGAGGAGTTTAGTCAAACTTTATTTTAACTTGCCCATGGTATGTTATTTCCTGGTTCTTAGGAGGAAATGCAGAATCTAAGCCTGTATGCAACTCCAAGTGAAGCTGAGGACCACTGCCTGAAGTTGTTTTGCATTGCTAGGATCATACTCTATAGAAAACAAAGGAGTCCTAAGTTACATCTTCTGCTTTCTCTATATGTGAAAGCTACAAATACCCTTGGACCAGGTGCTGAAAGTACATGGATCTACAATATGTTCAAACACAACTATCACCAACTCTCCTCAAACTATTCCAGAAAAATAGAATATAAAAGAACATTACCAAATTTCTTTTAGGAAAGTTTATCATAGAAGACAAGTTGTGTAGGCTGCATGAGGCAAAGCCAACGAGATGCCACTGATCAAGGCAACTGCAGCACAGGGACTGTGAGTGAATCCCAGATGCAGAACATTGATCTACTGAGTCACATACTGTTGTCAGCACTGTTGTACTTTGTTTAGATTTTGGCAATTTCCTGTTTTTTCTTTCTGGCAACAATAAGTATGTTACTCATGTTACATTTTACAGTGTTGCTTTTATTTAAAATCCCAGATCATTCTATTTTACCAATAAAGACTCAGGAGCCAGATGTGAAAAAACATGCTAGCTCAGATAGGCAGAGAAAGCACCTAGCTGAATTTCCTACTGAGCTCATGTCATGTTGGAAAAGGCCCAGAGGCTCACTAGCTCAGCTGAAAGCCCAAGGAGAGCCAAGGAGGTAAGGAACTCAAGAGCTAGAGAGCTAAGGGCCAAAGAGCTGAAGAGCTAAAGCTAAAATCCCAAGAGTAAAGAAAGCCCAAGAGCCAAAAGCACCAAAACCCCCTTCTACTTCTGTTTGTTGTCTAAAATATCCCTCAACTCAAAGTTCCTCTTATTCTTTAATCACTGTCAGCTCATTTCTTTCTCTGCCTCTTGACCTAGGGTTAACTTAATTAAATCCTGTGCACAGATAGCTCTTGGATTAAAGGTGTGTATAAGGCTGGCTGAACCATACCTTAATCACCTGTTTGCAATAAACAGAAAGTTCTTTGATTAAAGGTGTGTTAGGGCTCAACAAGAAACAGGAATTTACAGTTCTTTCTCAGAGATTACAATGGGATCAATGGCAGATTTTTACAGTTCAAAATCTCATGCATCACATTGATAACAAATATCCTGCAATATTACAGACTCTAAAGTTACAAGATTCTAGATTGTTAGAAATTCTTCAGATATTTTGAAAAGACTAAACTTTTTGGTTGTTTTACATTTTAAAGAGTGTGATTTTTTATTGCTAATTGTCTAATTACATACTATTAATAACAACATGAAATTTTAGTAGAATACAAGAAAGAAAATAAATACTGTTTAATAGTGATATATTTTGTGTCAACTTGAAAAATAAAAGTAAAATTGTGCTAGCTGTTTTTTTACCAAATGGACACAAACCTAGACATATTTGAGAAGAGAAGAAATCGATTGAGAAATTTATTCCCCTCATATTTACCTATAGACCAATTTATGGAGACAGATCAGTGTGGGAGGGTCCAAATCAGATCACTTGGATGCTGTTCCACACACACGTGGTTGTTCTGGGTTGTATAATAACTCAAACAGAGAAAACACTGAGAAGCTAGCCAATAAACATTTTACTGCAATGTTCTCTGCTTCTGTTCCTCTCTCCATGTTCCTGCCATGGGTTCTTGTCTTGTCTTGTTTGTTTGTATCTTTTTGGGTTTAATGATGGACTGTAAGCCAGAGTACAAATAAACATTTCCTCCACCAAGATGCATTTTTGTAAGTTTGACAAAAAGGGAACAAAGACAAAAATTATGGGAGTAAATAACACCTATATGATTAGATTTACATGTTATTCCACAAGATGAAACTCATACCTAACACCAGTATTAGACCAAGAACATATGCCTGAGTCCCTGAGTATTTCCTTTTTCTCTGTTCCTCAACCTCACCTCAACAACTGGTTACTCTAGCCCGTTGTTCAGGTAAGGATTAGTTTCCCTTAAACACCATTCACTGCCTCCTCAATTCTCCCTACCTCATATCCACATCGCTTCTCTGTTTGCCTTTCCCAGAGCTAATCTACAGGTGCAGCAAGGTATTTCTTCTGTTTTCATGAGGTTGTAGGCTTTCTGTTGTTTAAATCCAGCTTTAATGCATGGCGATCTGATAAAATACAAGGTGTTACTTCAATTCTCATGAGGCTATCTTTGTGACTGTCTACATTTTCAATTCTGGAGAAGCTTCTCTGAAGTACTGAGAAGAAGATATATTCTTTTTTTTTTTGAAGAAAAGCTCCATAGATATCAGTTATGTCCATTTGACACATGATATCTATTTCTTTAATTATTTCTCTTTAATGTCTGTCTCAATATCCTGTCTTTTGGTGGGAATAGGGTGTTGATGTCTCTCACTATTAATGTGTGGGAATCCAGTAAGAAAGATTGAAGCTTTAGAAATGTTTCTTTTATAAATGTTGGAGCCCTTGTATTTATGGTATTGATCTTGATAATATGAGGCCTCTTTTTGTTCTTCGGGTTTTTGTTTGTTTGTTTGTTTTGTTGTTGTTGTTGAGTATGAAGTGTCCTATACAATTTTTTAATTTATTTTTATTGAAATCTATTTTATTAGATATTAAAATGGATAATTCTGTTTCATTTTTGAGTAAATTTGCTTGAAATACCTTTTTCCAGACCTTTATTCTTAGATCATGTCTATCTTTGTTGATGAGGTGTCTTTCTAACAAGAAGCATTCTGTTTAAGCATCACTTTTTTTGGCTTCTGTCATTTTTTAAAATCCTAGAATTGCAAACTTTTTCTTTATTCCTCAAAAAGTTGTTTCATACTACAACAAAATAAATACATATACATGAAGAATCTTTTGAACAAGTTAGCTTTTGAAACTCACACTGAACAAAAACAAATTCAATTAAATAAACAAGTCTGGCATAACACATTAAAACACTGAAAAGGGCAGTGTCTCCCTGTGATTACAACCTGTGGCTGCACAATCTCCTTGACTTGAGAAAGAGCCATGGAATCCTCAGTTTGTGTTTACCATTCCTATGCAGATTTGTATAGTGAATTCATATAGGAAGTTGAGCATTAAGCCAACATTTGAAACAACCATTTTCAGGAGCCTGCTGGCTTGTTAACACTTGGTCTCTGCGTCTCCTGCAGATCATGTTCGCTGGCAAGCACTGGATTCTACATGGTACTGATTAAGTAGAGCCCTCATCTGAAGTAAAGCACACCCCATGTTGTTTTATTGGGTATTACATCTATCAAGGTTGGGAGATACTAATGACTAATGTTTGTTAGTTCCTGTTATTTTTATTGTAGTAGTGGTTCTCTGTCTGTCTGTCTTTCTGTCTCTCTCTCTCTCTCTCTCATTCTCTCTCTCTCTCTCTCTCTCTCTCTCTCTCTCTGTCTCTGTGAGTGTGTGTATGTGTGTGTGTGTGTGTGTGTGTGTGTGTGTGCATGCTTATGCTTCCTCCTTCTGCTTTTGCTGCAGTGGACTTATTTGTATCCTGTTTTTTCATTGTTTAACTAACCTTCTTGTCTTGGAGTTATTCTTCTAGTATCTTCCTTAGGGCTAGGTGCTTGCACAGGTATTGCTTAACTTTGGTTTTGACAGGAAATATCTTGTTATCACCATTGACAGTCTGCCTTTGTAGGTTACTTGGCCTTTGTCCTTAGCAGCTTTCATTATTCTTTCTTTGTTCTGTACATTTAGTATTTTTATTATAATGTGGCAGTAGGACTTCCCTTTCTGGTCTAATCAATTTGGTGTTTGGTAGGCTTCTTGTATGTTTATGGGCTTCTCTTTCTTTGGATTGGGGACCTTTTCTTCTATGCTTTTGTTGAAACAATTTCTGGTCCATGCAGCTGGGAATGTTCTCTTTCTTTTATTTCTATTGTTCTTGAATTTTGTCTTTTCATAGCATCCCTAATTTCTTGGATGTTTTGTGTCAGGTGTCTGTTATATTTAACATTTTCTTTGACTGATGTATCAGTTTCTTCAATTCTATCTTTTACACTTGAGATTCTCTCCTCCTTCTCTTGTATTCTATTCATGATGTATACATCTGTAGTTTGTATTCTTTTTCCTAAATTTCCATGTCCTGGATTTTGTCAGTTTGTGTTTTCCTTTCTGTTTCTATTTCTATTGTCAGAATTTGAGCCATTTGGGTCATTTTTTCACTTATATGATTGTATTTTCCTGTATTTCTTAAGGGTTTTTACTCATTGCCTCTTTAAAGGTCTCTTTCATCTTCATAAGGATAGACTTAAGATAATTTTCCTCTGTTTCTGATGTATAAGGATACCTAGGGCTTGTTGTACTAGGATTCCTTGGTTCTGTTGGTGCAGTTTGTGCATGGGTATTGTTGATCATGTTGGTCTGTTGCCCTTTAGCCATCTAGTTGTCCCTGTTTGGTGCTGAATGTTTATACTACTTGCTGGGGTACTAGAAGGTGAGTGGAGTCCGGAGTCAAAGCCTGAGAGCTTATGGAATCTTGTATCCCTACTCTTGGTAAGTTGTGAAGTTCCATGGGCTGGAGGGTAGATCTGTGTGTCTCTGGAGGCATGGCTGCCTTCCTTGGGAAGGCAGGTAAAACCATGCTTCAGAGGCAAGATGATCCTGTGGCTCAGGAGCTCTCTTCAGGATGGCAGATAGAAGTCTCAGATGGATCTTCAGGGAGGCAGGTAGAGGTTTCGGAACAAAACTGTATGAACCAGATTCCCTGAATCCCACCTCAGAGGGACATTTAGAGATTTGGTCCTCAGAGTTTGTCTTCCTATTTGCATTTTAGAGTGATTTTTTAAATTGTTATGTTTTTACTTGTGTTCTGATAAATATTGATGAATATTGGACTGATTATTAGTATATTGTTCATAATATATGCATGCAATAATTTCAAAATAATTATTTTATCAACCCATAAGCCCTTCCCAAGTCCTAGGTGCCCAAAGAACTCATGACAACCTTGGAGGTGTGGCTGCTGTGTGAACAGGCAAAATGACCTATCTAGGACAGGACTTGGTGTAGGGACATACCGCTCTCAGGGTATGGAGTCGGCCATAGCATGAGTTCTGAGCTGAATCTGGAAATACAAACCAGATAGTCATAGAAAGAAACACAGAGTTTAAATAATAAAACAAGTCTCCATAAAGTGAGAAAACTAGAGAGATTAAAAGATAAAGTATATTACATATTAAAAATTGAAAAATTTTGTAGACTTGGGGGTTGTATGCTTTATACATTTTATTGTCACCATACCAAAAAGCATGCCCAATTATAACTCAGTTTTATATATCATTTTAAAGAACATCAAAAGAAGTCAGGCTTAGAGAGAAAGGAGACTGAAACCCTGAATGCTAAAATGAAGGTTGTTAAAACAGAGACTAGAATATTCCTTAAACCACAATTAAAAATCTTCAGGGAAATCAGGCTTGACAGCCCACATCCTTAATTTCAGAACTCTGGAGATAGAAGGAGGTGGATCTTTGTGAGTTCAAATCCAGCTTGGTCTACAAAGAGAGTCTAGGACAGTCTGGGCTGTTAAGCAGAGACACCCTATCTCATTAAAATAAGGAGCTTCAGGGAATTCCACTATAAGGCCTACAGTGCCACCTTGTGACAAAATTAAAGACTGCTACCCCATTGAAACACTAGAGGCTTCCGTGATAAACCATCAGAATCAGAATATGTGTTATATTGTCAAAATCAATTAATAGATGAAGGTCAATATGATGAATTTAAAAGAGGGGTCCTCAAGTCTAATACATGCAAGGGACATTGAACCCCTCCTCAGTTCTACCAATGGACAGGACATCCACAGTTGTATGGGGAGTGAGGACTGACACTGACATGTACACTGGTGCCCTATATTTGACCACTTCCCCTTGGTGGCACTCAGAAAAGGAATAAGCAGGCTACCAAAATGAGACTTGATGGCCTGTGACTGTATGGTGTGGGAGGGGGACCCTTCAGTCACAGACCTAGGGGAGGGGAATAGAGTGCAAGTGGAAGGGAGGGAAAAATGGGAGGATACAAGTGAGGGGAAACAAATGAGATGTAATCTGAATAAATTAATTAAGTATAATTTAATATTTTACAGGTTCTATTAATGTCACCTTAAAGCAATTGCTTACCATAGCTTAAGTGTTCCATTTTGCAGAGTTTCAAAAAACAAAACATGGGTATTATTCCATACAGTCTTTTTTTTTTTAAATCTTCCTTGTGAGTTTATTTCATGGTTTTGCATTGGGTTTTTGTAGTCCAAGGACAAGGAGAAACACCACAATACTTATGGGAGGTAATAAGTAAAAGAAAAAGAAACCCCACAAAACATATTATAGCTTTAATCATAAAAATTATGTTAGGGGCGGGGAGTGATGGTGGAGGCTTTAATCACAGCAATTAGGATGTAGAGACCGGTAGTTGTGAGTTCCAGCTCAGCCTAGGCTACAGAGTGAGTTTCAGGACAGTCAGAGTTGACTCAAAAAAAAAAAGTAAAACAACAACAACAAAAATATGTTAAGATTATTTTAGAGTATTAAAGACAAAATAATAGCTTTACTATCTTTAACAATAAAGAGGGTGTGTAGGAAAAGGGCCCCAAGTACTCTGCTCAGTGAAATGATGATGAGCTGATAAATATCACTTGTATACACTTGTTATCAGGAAAAAGGCCTGATCAAAGATTAACTGAAGAAGACTTACAGGACAACAAATTTAGAAATAAAATTACTGGAAATAAAACTACACAGATTATCACATTGACAAAGATCATCTATACAGAGAACAACTGCAACACATTTCAGTCTTATAAGGAATTTCAGGGGGCTTTTGTCTTGAGTTCTAAAAAGGATGATTCTGAGATTGTACAATAATTAAAGGTGATTGCTTACTTGCAAAGGCATTTAAAATTGAATATGATGATGCCTTAACATATGTGTTCTATAGAATACAACAATTATTTAGACACTGTAACATAGAAAATGTTACAAATATATCTTACACGCCTACAGGACAAGCAATTATAGAAAAATTTGACAGGACATTTAAATGAAATGGTCATAGAACAGAAAGCGATAAATGGGATCTTCTAGAAACCCCCTTTAAAAGGTGGGATGTTTTTAAAATTTGGACAAGTGTGGACAAATGTTGACACGTGATATGAAATATTGAGTAATCTTATATTCAATGTTGTTACATATAACACTCAGTAAATATAGTCATGAAATAGTACCTGGAATGGTTGTAATAGCGAAAGTTATTAGCCAAAATCATTCAAATTATATTACCCACCATACAGATGATATTACTCAAATGATTATTTATTTAGTGTTGACTCAATACAAATGGCACACAGGTATTTTTTTTCACTTGTTTTCCTGTAACGTTACGAAATGAAATGAAAGTTCTTAGAGGACATTTGTGGTGTTTTTAATAGCTCAGTATTTAAGTCCCTTGCCACTAGGCTGATGGTCTTTTATCCTCATGAGCCAACTCCTAGGTTATGTCTTTGAGAAGGTGACCAACCTCTTGTGTTCCTACACTAGCCTTAGCCTTCTGGTTGTCCATATCATTGGCTGTGTGTTCCCAGAACCTGCTGTGTTTCTCAGGCCTTCGC
>CAJRSG010002629.1:44753-71275 GCA_907169655.1 Acomys percivali | reverse complement strand
GTGTGTGTGTGTGTGTGTGTGTGTGTGTGTGTGTGTGTGTGTGCGTGCACACAATATCAGGGTATCTCTTCATTCACTTCAGAGTGTGTTCATAGTCTCTTCCCAGTTCTAGCATAATAAGCTTGGCACCTACTTTAATGCACTATCCTTCCCGTAAGTTTTATAATTATTTTAGGGCCCTATACAGCCTGAAATATATGCCTGAGAGGTGGCAGTAGCTTTTTCCTTAAAATATGACATCTCAGAACAATTGCCATTGCAAATTCTCCAATTTAACACCATGGATTCATATAACTGAGCATAATATTATGAAATCTATCCTTAGCCTTCTACAAAACCTGTGAGGGTGCATCTATGTATATTACTAACCAAAAGAACAAGTTTTTAATTGTAATTTCTTTATCCTATTTTCTATTTCTTTCCATTTTCATAATTATCTAAACATTTAAGAGTGAGATTAGGTATATTTCAGTAAAATTTAAACTTTATATTAAGATTTCCAATGTGTTTTTACATAAGTATAAGTAGTTTTAGTTCTACTTACATATAACAACTGTGCTCACAGATTTTGATTTCTAATAGGTTTTAAAACATTCACCTTTATGTTTTAGGTTAATTATTTAGAAGGATGTATATGACTGTACAAGTTGTGTAAGTGAAATTAACATGATAACTGCCATTCATTAATTCAAATACTGTTTTGCATGCTCATGAATTATTAGATTTATACTTATACTTAAATTTATACTTAAATTGACATATGGGAACGTTGAGTGAATTCTCTATATTTTAATCTGATTATTCTTTTAATTCAACAAGGCATATTGTACATGAAAGTTTAGTCGTGTAAAACTAAATCAGGTTGGACATTTTAGATATATAAAAATTTAAATACTATGTGATAATCTCTAACTAATTACCAAGGACTTTGACAATTCAATATGGATAACATTATACCAACACAAAATGCAATGTCTTAATCTTATTTTCAACAGAAATGTTCAGCACTATATCTGAGAGTATCTCTTTTCAAAGAAACATGACACATATTCCTGATAAAATAAAACCGTTAGGAAAATATGAAGGTTGTTTTAAAAATACAAGTAGTTAAAATTGTTTATGTTGTTGTAATATTAGGAATATAGAATTCTAGATAAGTGATTGATACCAGTAACTATTATGCATATTTTTGATATCATGTCACCTGAATAAATATTTCAGCATACATAGAAGTAAATGGCATAAATATCTTGCCATTTTAAACATTTTATGATGATTGATTCCTTTGATGCATGATGCTGTGTGTTTTAACAATTTCATTAAGTCCAAATTAAGTAACCTCTTTCCCACCTCTCTTTCTCAAATTAAAAATGAAAGAAAGAAACAAGGAAAGAAAGAAAGAAAAGAAACTATTCTTTATAACAATACCACCTTCTTTTAAAACTCTTTATTTACCCTTTCTTTCATTTATTATCTCTTCTCTGAAGGAATGAGTATATATCCTGTATTTTGTGTTTGGTAATCAGACATAAAAATTAATTTGTTCCCCTTGTGGTTACAGAAAAATGTATCACAAAATATTGATTCAATGCATTTAAAACTTGTTTACATTTTCCTGGCATGCAATTGTACAGGATTGTTAAACCAATTTAAATGGCAATACAATGCCTATATAAATTAAGTCATAACTAAAATACAATTAATTACACTTACAGAAGATTTTACTAATATAAAGTTCACTACTTAACTAATTAAAAATAATATTTCAACTTTTCATTTTATATTCTTCCTATTCAGGACTAAGTCAGATTTTTCCTCTAGTCAATATTTTTAAATTTTATTTTGTGTTTTCACAGATGAAAAAATATACATTTAAATTAATGTATATGTACCACAATTAGACAATAGTGGCTTTCATGACATACCTTGTTTTATATAACAAATGTGTTACCTTATCTAAGACTATGTATTGGATTAAATTAACAATCATATATTGAATCTTCCCCATCTCACGATTACTAACTTCTTATCCTAAAATCTTTGTTAGGAAATGGTATGTGTGTAAAGTGGATTATTTTATAAAGTCAATCAATCAGCATTTCTTGAAATAGAACACAACAACATTGAAAGGGTATAAAAATGCATGTGTTTAATTAAAGTGTGTTGTACATGTTCTAGAGGCACTCGATCTATGATGACATCTTCTGTAAGTTGATATTTGTTTAGTCTGTTGTAAAGTACAGTCAAGTATTTATCCTCAAATACCTAGATTTCATTTGAAGCATGAACTAACACTGGTTGTATTATACAAGAATCCAACAGTTTCTCAATTGGTGAATACTAAGTATGAATTGAGTTTTATCAATTTGCTGTAGGAAAGACAGCATAAGGTTACATTTTGAAAGTTGCAAAAATTTAAAATATAGCATCATTTAAACATTATACTTGATTCAATTCAATTTTATGTATGTAGTAAATGGGTGATGTGACTTCCTGGTTCTTTTAAGAGAAATCAGCTAAAAAACTATTGCTTTAAAAAACATTTACAATTCAGACTCATTAATGAATATTTCATACTTTTACATTGACGTTTTGTGTAATTTTTATGTTTAAAATTGACTAGTTTGATCACTTGAATGGTATTTGTTTTCATCGCAGATTATTTTATCAAAAATGTGTATGTGTTATAATTGTACTGTCTTTGATATCATCTCTTACTTAACACCCACCATAGATTATCTGGTACAATGTAATCTTGCGCATGTGTTCCATAGTGTATTAAACATCATTTTATTTTATGTATCTCTGTGTCTTCTCCATTGTTGTAATAAAGAAAACTGAGGAAAATCTTTGTTATATGTGTTTTCTTTATTACCATTACAGTCTTTTTGTCCTTCTGTGTGTTTTCATTTTTAACTTGGTCAAATTCAACTTCTCAACAATTTTTTTGAAGTCAAGAACTAGTGACAAAAGGTTTTTAGTGAATGGTTTTAATGTTGAAATAACTAATGTACTATCATTAAACAAGTTATAAAATCATTCAGAAAATCAGCTTTGTTGATATTAAATAGAGTTCTCATGTTACATTTGTTATTCTTATAAGGTACTAATGAAATTTGTTCACTCCTCAGGGCCTGAGTAATCAGAGGATATTTTTCATAAACCACAAAAGCAGAGACCAAATTGCATTTAATCCAATCTTAGTAATTTCTAATGTCAGTAAAAGATCATTAAAGCACACACAAAAAAAAGCACATATGTATATTATATCCAATGTAAATTTTCTCAATTATTTCCCCCTTTTTTCAATATAATAATTTATGCCACTAAAGAAATACTATTAGAATATAATCAAAAAATTAAAAAACATCCTCTGCTCATCTGTAAAATATAAAGTAAAAATAAAGATCTTTCTTTTATGAATAAGTACAATAGTAACAATAAAGTCTAGAAAAATTCTTTTTTGCTAATAAAAACTCTCAGAAATCATGGAGAATGGATCAACTAACACATTCAACTTAATTTTCATATTAGCCATGTGTGATACAGGGCATTTCTCTTATATTATAGAGAATATCCAGCATCCAAAGAGAAGAGTAATTATCATGTTTTATATTTATAAATTCATCTATTTAATGCTATAAATTTAACCATGTGTGGTTAAATTGTTACTTCTTACCATGAAAATTTAGTTTGATTTTGTATTGATAAATGCATTTCTGAATACAGATGACTATAAATTGTTTCATTTTTATGTACAGAATATGCAAGATAGAATTAAAGAGAATATGTTCTTTTTCAATATTCATGTTAATACATGTCATATTATCATTTTTAACCCATGGACATCACACTCTGAAAGTTTTAACATAATACATCTACCATTTCTTACATATATTTCACATGCTTTACCTTTGAATATCATTGAAATTTTGCATTCCTATTTCCTCTGATTGAAAAAAAGTTAAAGAAGTTTAACATACACTTTTACATTTTCTATTTCCCTGAATGATTAAAAATAAAAGTATAACACATTTATATCTAAACATACAATTATTTATCTTTTATTTACAAAATCATTATTTCTGAAGCTCTTTTAAAACAAAAGTATGATATGCAATGGTAATTAGTTTTCTGACAACCACTCTGAACTGTTGTTCACTGTTGTAGTGACTTTGTATTATGCCATCATGCTTTCATAAGTGTTCTTTTACACAATTTGAACAATCTAGAAACATTTGAGAAAATATACAATTTTCTAATCAAATACTCATCAAAGTCTATCATTTTATGATGTTAACAAAAGGAACGGTTTTAAAGTCCATTAATTAATTATTCATACTTTTTTAAGATTTATTAATTTATTCTTGTTACATCTCAATGGTTATCCTATCCCTTATATCCTCCCATTCTCCCCTCCCTCCCATTTTCCCCTTATTCCCCTCCCCTATGACTGTTCCTCAGAGGGATTACCTCCCACTGTATATGCTCATAGGGTATCAAGTCTCTTCTCAGTGACCTGCTGTCATTCCTCTGAGTTCCACCAGGTCTCCCCCTCTAGGAGACATAGTCAAATGTGAGGCACCAGAGTACATGAGAAAATCATATCCCACTCTCCACTCAGGTGTGGCGACTGTTCTGATCATTGGCTAGATCTGGGTAGGGGTTTAAAGTTTACCGCCTGTATTGTCCTTGGTTGTGGCCTTAGTTTGAGCGGGACCCCTTGGCCCAAATCTGCCTATCATAATGTTCTACTTGTAGGTTTCTAGGACCCACTGGATCCTTCTACTTTGCTATTCTCACATGGTTCTCTCATCTAGAGTCCCAATAGGATGTCCTCCCCTCTGTCCCAGTTTCCTGGTAAGGGAAGGCTTTCGTGGGACATGCCCTTGGGCTAGTATGCAGATATAAGTGAGTATATACCATCTGAGTCTTTCTGCTTCTGGGTTAACTCACTCATTATGATCATTTCTAGCTCAATCCATTTATCCACAAATTTCAGGAATTCCTTGTTTTTAATAGCTGAGTAGTATTCCGTAGTGCATATGTACCACAGTTTCTTTATCCATTCTTCTACTGAGGGACATTTAGGCTGTTTCCATGATCTGGCTATTATGAATAAGGCTGCTATGAACATGGTTGAGCAAATTTTCTTGTTATGTGCTGGTGCATCTTCTGGGTATATTCCAAGGAGTGGAATAGCTGGGTCTTGAGGAAGCCCTAGTCCCAGTTTTCTGAGATAGCACCAGATAGATTTCCAAAGTGGCTGTACTAGTTTGCATTCCCGCCAGCAATGAAGGAGTGTTCCTCTCTCTCCACATCCTCTCCAGCATGTGGTGTCGCTTGAGTTTTTGATCTTAGCCATTCTGATGGGTGTAAGATGGAATCTCAGAGTTGTTTTGATTTGCATTTCCCTGATGACTAAGGAGGTTGAGCATTTCTTTAAGTGTTTCTCAGCCATTTGATATTCTTCTGTTGAGAATTCTCTGTTTAGTTCCAAGCCCCATTTCTCAATTGGGTTATTTGGTTTGGTGGTGTTTAATTTCTTGAGTTCTTTATATACTTTAGATATTAGACCTTTGTCAGATGTAGGGTTGGTAAAGGCCTTAATGTCAATAATTATTTATACTTTAATGTAACTTTAGGTGTCCATTTTTTTCCACTTTGCTTGGATTTCTACAGTTTTCATAATGGGGCTCTGGCCTATCACTAATATGGTCATATTCCTGTGACTTAACTTGTTAGATTTGTTTCTTGATTGGCCAGACAAAAACATACAGCCGTAAATGCATGCACTTGCCTAGCACACTTGCTTTCAATTGTTTTTCTTCTATTATTTGTTAACATTTCATTCAACATTACTCATAGAGCTGCTTTCCAAACATACTTTGTGTCAAAAGCTGAATTTAGTAAGATTCTTGTTCTTTTGCAAATATCCTGAATATTCTATAAAATAATTTAGTTACATGGTACATAAATAGGTGACTTTCTTTTTATATGAAAATATGTTTTAATGTCTACTCAAATGAATAAAGATAGTTCCAATTTAATATTTGTTCTTTCACTTTAAGACAAGAAAATTACTAGCTCCTAAAGACATGATTTTTTATATTTCCTTTCATCTCTAGCCATTTCTTTAATACTAGTGTGATATCTATAATGTTCATAAAACTATTCTAATAGAAGGCCATTAAGTGTGGATAAATTAATTTCTATAAAATTGTCATTTCTATATTAAAGAAACCATAAGCTGTAAATTAAGATTAATTTTTCTATTATGTTCACCAAAGGTGAATTGTACATGTACAAAATCTTAAATAGAAAACTATCACGGTTCTGGGATTTTCATTTTCTAGCCTGTACATATTGTTATTATTTAAGAACATTTACTTGATGAAGGAAAAATATTGTATATAGAAGAATGCAGTATGATTCAATGAGGATATCTATCCTTTAAAAGTAGGAAGCCCAAAATAACCAACTCATTCACGTTTGTCTCTCTTCACTCACTATGACCTCTAGTGTCAAGGATGTGCCAGTGGATTTTCTGTTCCTACCAACACGCAGCTGAGGTGTAGTCCCTTTCCCATGCATGCATTAAACTGCGGCTGCAGTTTTCTCCTTTGAGGACAATGCTTTAGAAGATTTTTCTAGCCTTGCATCAAAATGGAAAGGAAAGTGCTCATGTTGTCTTTGTCCTTTCCTCACGCCAAACAAATCCTTCTTCCAGTATATGTGACCAGACTGCCTGCCACCTCTGTGACACTGATGCCCACTGCCACCACACTGTCTGTAGCTTACATTAAAGCTCATTCCTGCTATTCAAAAATGTGTGTTTATGGAAATACGTGTGGTTTCCACCTTATGTTTTATTACTAGAGAAAAAGGTCACTGCCAGAAACTCATGTTTTGCCTTCTTTTCATCTCTACTCCTTCAGAAAAAAACCACTCACTTCACTGTCTGCGCAGATTTGTCATGCTAAAATGCAGTCTACATTGAGCAGCATTCTTGGATAAATTTAATTAAAGACAGAGAATTTTAAAATGCTTTTCATTTGTTTCATGAAAAAATTCATATGAAATAATAGTATTTCATTTTCTAATATGCTTCAGTTCATTTATCCAATCAACTTTTGAACTGTATCTTGGTATCTTCTTATCAAGATATGTATGCATAGAAAACAGTTGTATAGTTCTTAAATTTTTAAGTAAAAAGAAAATGTATGCTTCTATAGCTCATTAAGGATATTGTAAGATCCATTACATTTTAACTTTAAAGGCGCCCTGAGACATTTAAAATATGTAGTTTTAACGCATTATGACAGTTGAAGCAATTTGTAGTTTCTACAAAAAATCCAGTACTCTTCATATCATATGAAATGGTGTGCAATTCTAAATATCTCTTTATAGAACATTGTTTTTTATGTTTTTATTTTGGCTATATAAAATGCCTATTAAATAACACAAAATTAAGTTAGCCAATAGACATACTGATATGTAAGTTAGTTAACTAGTTTCCATTAATTTGTACAGTTGTAGAGATTTATATTTGTTCAATTTTAGGTTATGTGTATGATGTTCTGCATATGTATGTGTGCATGTGTCCCTGTGGGTGTGTGCATGTGTGTATGTGTGGGGGGGGTGTATGTGTGTGCGTGTGCATGTGTGTGTGTGTGTGTGTGTGTGTGTGTGTGTGTTCTTTGTGCCTGAAGCGACCAGAAAAGGGCATTACGTAGCTAAGAACATAAGTTACAGATTATGATCAGCTTTGTGAGTGTTGCAAGTCTAACTGGGGTTCTGTCTAAGAACACAAGCTTGAATCATATCCCAAGCTTCAGATATAAAGTTTTTATTTTTTCTTGTATCAGTAAAAGCCTTCATTTTCTAATGAAAAGAAAAAAATAAAGACAAGGCTATCAAGCAACCCACATATATATTAGCAAGTTAAAATAATACATAGAAGGGAACTTGTAAAAATCAAATTCAGAATACCAATCTACATAGAAGATTAGGAGAATATAATAGTCTCTTGTGTGGCATTTTTACCAATTTTAAAAGATACTTTTTTAACAACAACAAAAAAAGTGCATGCACAGTTACAAATAAAAAAAAATGATGCTTCTTACAATTGATCACATATTCAACAGAATTATTAAATCGATGTAGGAATCAGAATCAATCTTTCGTACTGCAATTCCTTCAGATAACCATAAAATATCCAGCAACTTGATATATTCATCACCAAATTAATCCTATTAACTATTTAGGATTCATGCTTTCATTTTTTTTGTTTAAATGACCATAATTTGTTCGTTTTGTCTTTCATTATTTTAAAATAATTATTCTAAGGATTTAATGGGTTTCCATTAAAATTTCCAAGAAAGTTCTCTCTTTTCTGAAGAAAAACTGAGGAGTGGGTCTGGGGTAGAGTGGGGTGGTGGGGTGAGAGAAGAGGTGCAAGTAGAAATATATATCTGGTTGTTACAGATATGATTTTTAAAATTTTTATTAATTTGTTCTTGTTACATCTCAATGGTTATCCCATCTCTTATATCCTCCCAGATAGAATTTTAACATTTGTGGAAAAGGGTACTTTTTGAGATAGGGTATAACTAGGTAGGTCAGATTGAATTTAAAGCAAGATCAATTGTTCTACCTCAGCCTCCAAAATACAGAGATAACAGACAAATAGCACTATGGCCGCCTAAGTCAACTGTGTTTTACATAATATTGTTGTAAAATAGATAACTATCAAGCCTTAAGGTAAGCTGAATGAGTATTTTAATAACTTAATTAAAAAGACGGACGTGAAGAAATACTCCAGTCAAAATAAATTCTTTTTTTTATTTTATTTTATTTTTTAATTAATTTATTCTTCTTACATCTCAATGGTTATCCCATCCCTTGTATCCTCCCATTCCTCCCTCCCTCCCATTTCCCCATTATTCCCCTCCCCTATGACTGTTCCTCAGAGGGATTTCCTCCCCCTGTATATGCTCATAGGGTATCAAGTCTCTTCTTGGTGAGCTGCTGTCCTTCCTCTGAGTGCCACTAGAATATCATTCGGAGTATAAGTTCACAATAGTTATTGACAAACATAGAAATCATTTCAGTCTTTTCCAGTGTATTAAAGCTTTGTTAACAGAAACACGCTCACAACTTATTTAGACAAACATTAATCCATAGGACTATATGTGCTGTGTTGCCTCTGAGTCTTGCTCTTGTTCCCACATACGGCAGGCAGGGAGTTGCATATCATCTTGAAACCCACTCTGAATGTTATCTTTTTTGTCATCCCGTTTTAGTATGTGTGTGTGTTACATTTGCATGTGTGTATGTGTGTTGTAACGTAATCATGGGTAAGAAAATATGCACGTGTGTGCATGTGTGTGTGAAAAATCCTTAGGGTGCTGTCGGGTGTCTTCTTCAATGGATCTGCAATTTAAATTTTGAATCAGGATCTCTAGCTGATCCCAGAACTAAATGATTTAACTACTTTAGCTAGCCAGACTCCAAGATACAACCTGTCAGTGTCTTCTGAATATTGGGATTAAAACTGCTATTATACATACACAGACTTCATGTGGATTAAGTTTATCTTCACTCGTTTAAGGCAGTGCTCCATCTACTGAGACATCTCCCCAATTTCCCCAGCCATCTGTCATGTTCCCTTGACCATTGGATATAAACATACATGGCTCTCCCACTTATTATTTCAGACATGAATATTAATCAAACACAGTAATTAGTCAGAAGACATTGGAAGAGTAATTCATATTACTTCTTTGCCTTACTCTTTGTCTAGCCTCAAAACACTCTCCCAGAATTGTCTGATACCATAGTGATGAATTAAGAATATTTTATGTTAAAAGAACTGGCTTTTACAATATAAAATAACTATGTTATTTAAATTCTACTTTTCCTTTACATGTAAATATATATATATATATACATATATATATATATATGAAAATAAAGTGCTAGTGATATAGAGAAAAGTAAAGAGCACCTTAGTAAATTTTGTATAAATAAAATGCCCTTTACAGATACCACCAAGTTCTCATTCCAAATAGCTTCTATTAGCTACATTTTCTCTCAAATTCAGAAATTACTTTGTACAAAATTCATCATAGCTGCCTGTAAAAACTTCTTTAAAATCTAAAGTTCTCTTTTAGTACAGAGTGATTTGAAAGGCATGTCGGATGTTCATCGTGCTTAAAGAGAACACTTACTAGTTTGTGTAGCAGATACTTGTGATGACAATTAAATAGTAAAATATGGTAAAAAGTTGGTGTAGTGGATGATATATACATTAGTAACAATCCCTACGTTTATTAAGAATATTAACCATTTACTAATGAATTTCACATATGATTTCTTAAAGAAAAATTTAATAATTAAAAAAATATGTGGCTGTTCAAACTTTATTGAACAATAGTTAGGAAACTTTATAAAAGGAAAGTATGTATTTGTTTATCAATTAAATTATGCATATTTTATTTATGTATAATTATATAGAAACACCATCAGAAATAGTACATGAAAATTTTAAAACAGAGAAAAATATGAAGCAAGAGTCAAAAGATGGTCATAAAGCTTGAGTAAGCTGGTACAATACCATATATTATGCACTTACTTGTGATCAAAATTAATGAATTAATTTATTTGTTTAATTTGATTTTTCAAATACAGTTTCTCTGTGGAGCTTTGTCTGTCCTGGAACTCACTCTGTTTACCAGGATGGCTTCAAACTCATTAATCCACTTGCCTCTGCCTCCTGAGTGCTGGGATTAATGATGTGTGAACCATACAAAGCTATTTATTTGAGTATTTATTTATATGTTAATTTTAATTTTAAGACTAGGTTTAAATTTAATTCCAGGTCCTCCTTGAGAATGTGATTCAATAAGAAAGGCTCTTCATCAAATTTTTTCCTTAGTAACCATAAAATTTTCGCAGATATAACAGGTATTGTTATGATTATCTGTGGTACCGCATGTTGTACACATATAATTTCATCCAAAGAGCATTAAGAGCAGCATTAGTAGATGAATTTTAACTGAAGTATACTTATACTTTCTAATGAATATTTGTAATGAAGCTAAAATATATTATTCAAAAGAATATCATGAACAGAATAGCTGTACATGAAACAATATAGAAAATATTAAACAAGGGCTGGAAAAATTGTCAGTGTTTAACAGCTCTAGCTGTTGTTCCCAAGCACCTTAGTTCAATTCTCTGTACCCACACAATGGATCATAACCATCTATAAAGCTACAGTTCCAGGAAATTTGATACTATCTTCTGGATTCACTGCATAGGAGACATGCGTGTGGGATACAGAAATATATGCTGGTACAGAGCCTATGTACATAAAATAAAATAAGACATAAGAAATAGTTTAAAAATAACTAGGTCCAATTTAAAACAAGTACAGTCTTTTGGTCGGACTGAAGTTGTTTTATCTTTTTTGGTAGTACTAGATAATTTCTATATTGTTTATTATTCATTATTTGATTATATCTAAGATATCAAACAAAATAATAAAAAACATAAATATATCAGTTTTTGGCAGATACATTTATATTATTACATTTGAGTAAAAAATTACATCAGCAAGAATAACCAAGGAACAATCAGGGATTGTATTAATGTTATATTCATGGTGTTTTGGATAGTTGCATTTGTCAACCTTGTAGAAAAGATCTTTCTTATCTTGGTGAGTCTGAAATTCCAAATGAGAATCAATATCTATCATATCTAATCTCTGTCAACTCAAAACCTCTATCTAGGCCAAAAACATCTTAACATCTAAGAGCAAAGGTTAATTGTAAGACTAAACTTTCTTGTTGTCAGCCCCATCAGAGACTTGAGAAGGAATGAAACTTAATTACTTGAGTGAACTGTAAGTGCAGGTTAGCAGCTTCCAAAATCAGAAAAAAAAAAAAAAATAGGAAGAAAAAAGAAAAAATGACAGAGGCAGTTTGTTTGCTGAACAGCCACCCAAAACTCTCTATAATGTAGGAGCATCATCTTCAGCCTTCTGGCCCGATATATCTGACATACATATTTGTGAGGCTGGAACTGTTGAGGGCTTGCTCTCCCTATCTTGGCAGAGTTCGGCCATCGACTCTGCCTGTGTTGAGGTTGGACTCAGGCATGTCTTTCTTCTTCCATCTTTCTTTCATAAATATGGAGATAGGAACTGAAAAAAAAAAGAGGGGACATAGAAATATATAGGGATGATAGGATAAAAAGTAGATTATTAAATCTAGTCCTTAACCTAAGGCTTTGTTACTAATGAAAAAAAGTTTGTTTTTTTAAAATTTGTTGGTATAAACTTTTGTATATTGATACAAAATAAGATTAACTTTGATACATTGATATAGCATTCAAATTTAGCACTATTTGCTCACACATTATAAATATATATATATATATATTCTAATATGAGGAATTGAAACCATATAACTCAATTATAATACAAAGCTTACTTCTAATACCTGGAAAGTACAGTTACAGGCTGATTAGGATAATTAAGTAATACAAGGCAATTTTGTTTGATCAAATCATGGTCATGTCAACTACTAGCCTATTTTTAATCACAAGAATATGCATCCTAGGTATAACAGATAGATATGATCCTATTGATAGATAAGGTAAAATAGTTAGATAACATCTTCAAAGCCTCAGAGACCTACAGCATATGACATTTAGGAAGATTTTAATATCTTAAAGATTCGTTGACCATAGGACAGGTTAACTCCTAACAATACCCAGTCTACCTCAAGAATATGATGAGCATCAAAGATCCTCTTTATGTAGATGGCTTCAAATATGGTAAACCAGCCACTGGGAAAAACATCCTCATTTCTGACACAGACAGAGTTCTGCCTAAAAAGTATCAGTTTTAATAAAACTAAGCGTGAAAATATGAAATAAAGATCTGTAGTATACTGAAGTCACTTTTTAAAAACCTAATGTGTTCAGGAAGTAATTGAAACGTGGTCTAGAGGAAGATACATACCTATCTAGGCACCTTGCTCTTAACATTCTTGTTTAATTTACATTTAAAATGAATAACAAAAAAATCTTTCAATATGTCCTTTTGGTGACATTACAGAGATTGCCAGTTTTCTATCCACTGCAGTTAGGAAGCATCAATTGGACAGTGAAACTGCAGATGTTCAGATGTCTGTTTCAGATGTATATGAACCAATAAAGGATAGATCTGTCCACTCAGGGCAGGGCATAGCTAGCTGAGTGCTGAAGGCTCCCTGTGTGGTGAAAAAAGTAGCATTTAGAGAAATGTAAAGACTCAAATTGCTCTAAGATGGATAATATTGGTGACTTATATAAAGTCTGTGATTTAAAAAATTCATTGAAATCAAAACTTCCCCTACTTTTTTTCTGCAAAAACACTGTATTTGGGACAGGAATATTAGTCAATATATAGATAAATTATTTTGGAATGGGATATTAAACACCTCTAGATATGCTCATACGTTTGTTTTCAGTCGCTTAATTTACTTCACAAAGTTCCTTAACAATAAATAAAATCTTGTCTAAATTAAGACATTGACAAATATTTTTCTATTACAATATCTGGACATCTTTGAAAAGAATAGAAACTAATAAAAATGTATAAGACTTCTTTTGACAGATACATTTTCAAAAAGTTATACACTATTTTCTAACTTAAAATTGCAATCTCTTAAGTGAACAAATCTTTCTAACAGTGTGTTGCTACTCCACTATAGTAAACAGATTTTCACATTTTACTTGTGCATAGTTTCTTTCTTGTACACATTTTTTGTTATTTGATCATTGAATTGAGTTCTAGGAAAAAGATACATAAATTTAGAATATCACTTTATTATAATTTGCATGTCTACATCATACAAGCAAATTTGAAAACATTGTGACCATGGCAAGTAGTTTACCTAATGACGAAAACAAAAGATGGAGAAACTGTTGGTATTGGTAGGTAGCCTGTTTTTAAATTAGTACAACATAATTTTACTTACGTATGCCTTTAGAAAGGTATTTTTCTGGCTGTTTCTTAGAGATTACAATAAAATAACATATTTTCTCCCACTCTTTCTTTAATTGAAGTCACCTATAAACCACTCCTTACTCTTGCAAGTCCATGGCCTCTCTCCTCATTGATTATTGCTATGTGCATATATTTACATTCATAGATATATTCCTACATATAATCTCTTCAGTCTGTTTTTCCATATAAAGTTTAGAATTCAAGGTCTTTAAAGAATTGTTTTGGCATTTTGAGAGGGGTTGCTTTGAATATGTATTTTACTTTTGGTAAGGTGGTCATTTTTACTACGTTGATTCTCCTGATTCACTAGCATGGGAAATCTTTCCATCTTCTGATATCTTATTCAATTTACATTTTTCAAAAACTAAAAGTTGTTTCATACAAGTCTTTCACTTGCTTCATTAGTGTTAGACCAAGATACTTTATAGTATTTGTGGCAAATGTGAAGGATGTGGTTTTCCCTAATTTCTTTCTCACTTGTATACAGGAGGGCTACTTATTATTTTGAGTTTATTTTGTATCCAGTTACTTTGCTGAATGTGTTTATCAGTTGTAAGTGTTCCTTGATAGAATTTTTGGGGTCACTTATATATACTATCATATCATCTGCAAATAGTGATACTTTGATTTCTTCCTTTTCAATTCTTTATTCCCTTGATCTCCTTTAGTTGTCTTATTGCTCTAGCTAGGAGTTTTAGTACTGCATTGAAGAGGTAAGGAGAGAGTGACAACCTTACCTTGTCCCTGATTTCAGTGGAATTGCTTATACCCATGCACTCCATAGGCTATGGCTCTCTTGTGGTACTAAATGCATTCAGTTCAACGACAAAAGCAATGATAACCAGTAGCATCTCCAAATTTCTCAAATTTAAAGTCAAAAGTGTCTCCTGAGACACAAGAAAGTCTTTAACTTTTAGACACTCTAACATCATAACAAGAGTTGCATGGGTTTGACGTAAGATGGAGCAGAATGGATATACCTTTAACAAAAGTGTAAACTAGAGAAATAGCGAAATAGCAAGGGCTGCTTAGACAAGAGTACGACCAAAATGCACCAAGTAAAATAAAAACCAAATCCTGTATCTCATTTTCTAGCATCTGGGTTTTCTAATAAAGCTGTCTGACTGGCAAAGTACTGAAATGGACCTACCGTTCCAGATGCACTCCCTGCATGACAGCCATTTTCACTGTGGTCCGATCAACACACTGCCTTTAAAATCATGGGTCTTTATTGTGACTCTGTTCCACCTTCACACTTTCATGCTACAACCTGTCCACACTCCTTGTTCACACTCTGTACCATATGTTACTTTAAAACATTGGCTGTTATTTTCTAACATGGCTAAAAACCAGTACTATGTGGAACATTTTACCGATTCTTACTGCATCTGAGTGGTCCCGAAATCCCTCGGATTAATTAATTTATTCACTTTATATCCCTATTACAGCCTTCCCTCCTCTTCTCACAGTTCCCCTATCCTATTTCCCATGTTCCTCAGAGAAGAGCAGTCTCCGTCCACATATTCCAGCTTTCAAGTCACATCAGGACTAGTCATGTCTTCTTCCCTGAGGCCTGGCGAGGTAGCCCTGAGTAAGGGTAACCAAAAATCAGCCAACGGCATCCATGTCAGAGACAGTGCCATCTCCATTTACTAGGGAACCCACATGAAGACTGAGCTGCCCATCTGTGTGGGATGCCTAGGCCCAGGCCATATATGGTCCTCGTTGGTGCTTCAGTCTCGGCAAATTCCTCTGGGCCCTGGGAAGTTGGCTCAACTCATCTTCTTGTCACCTTCAGGTCCTTTTGTCCATCCCTAGACTTTTACACAAGACTTCCTACACTTGACGCAGTGTTTGCCTGTTGGTGTTCACGTCTGTTTCTATCTGCTGGTGCGTGTAGCTTCTCAGAGGGCAGCTATGCTAGGTAGGTCCTTATATCTGAGCGTAGCAAGGTATCATTAATAGTGTCAGGGATTGGCTCTCTCTCATGGGATGTGTTGGTTCAGACATTGGTTGGACATTCTCTCAATCTCTGCTCCATCTTTATCACTGCATGTCTTGTAGTCAGGGAAATTTTTGAGTATAAGCTTTTGTGTGTGGGTTAGTCTTCCCTCCCTCTACTAGGAGTCCTGTCTAGTTAGAAGGTGTTCTTTTCAGTCTCCATGGCCCCTGCTACTAGGAGTCTCGGCTAGCGTCACTCCCATACCCTCCAAGAAGCCTACCCTGTTCAACCCAGTTTCTGATAGTCTTAAAACTTTCTTACTGAAAGTGCAGTACAGACTTCCCGAGCCTATCTTTTCTGTTGTTTGCTGGTTTTGTTGTTTTCATTCCCTCTTACTGGAAGCAGAGAGCACTCCAAATAGTACAGACTCTGGACCTTTCCTTCTTCTTAGTAAAGTTTTGTATTCTGTTTTCTTTTAAATCTACAGATAGATACCCAGGTGTTTCTCATCTAGTCTCATGTCTATTATACAACCTCCCCTTGCTAATTCCCTGGAGATTCTAGCGCCATGACCGTTTTTAGTGTAGCGGGCAATCTTCATTTTCTAAAATTTTTAATCATTTTCTTTACTGCTGCCCTGAGGTTAGGATTCCTCATATCTACCACTCTGCCTGGCTACAAGCATGGGGTGGGGTCCAGCGCGATGAAATAGTCTTCAGGAGGAGCCTGATGTGGGATTTTTGTTAGACTCTGTTTCTTTACTACATCATATCACTGAGATTTTAAAATGAGATATTCTCAAACTGTTTATATTTTACTTAAATGAACCTTTCAATTATACAAACAATTCTTTTTTTTTCTGAGACAGGGTTTCTCTGTGTAGTCTTGGCTGTCCTGGACTCAGGTTGAAGACCAGACTGGCCAGGAACACACAGTGATCTGCCTGCCTCTGCTTCGCAAGTACTAGGATTAAAGGTGTGCACCACCATGCCAGCGTACAAACAATTCTTTAAAAAGATACATTTATATATCTTTATGATATATAGTTACTAAACTGTTTCCAATCATTAAAACCCTTTTTGTATCCTTAATTACATTTTATCTATGTTTCAATTTTCTTTTGTTACATGGTGTACTCTCAAACATTTGATGGTTTTGGTTATATTTTTAACAGAATGTTATAAAGTCTTCAATTAATTTAAATTCTTCCTTCAGAATTGCTACTAAATTTATTTGTGTTAGACTTGATAAAGAAAGCTGAGATATCCTCTATTCCTTAATGAAAAATGTTCATTGAAATACAGGACATATACACATCATGTTAATATTTGCGCTAATATATATTAATACAGAGATTTTCGTTTGATGTTTAATAGTTGTTTTTCTAGCTTGATTAGTCAGAAGCATATCCCCAGGAGCTTAAGGACCTATCTCTAATGTGAGAACTAAGAGTATTGGGTAGAAAATAGCACAATAAATACAAACAAGATTTTGTATATCTTCTCTATTTTCTGTACTTTTAACCTACTTACAGAATGGAGCAAATTCTTTGAAGAATATATTAATGAGTGTCTAAATTAAAACTTAGAATTTATTCTTCTTGTCATTTACAAAGCTTGGCAAGTTCTAAAAGAATTTTTAATGAGCCTACAACAAAATGAATGCACACCGAGGAAATGTAGTTTAACAAAGCACTAAAATAATGAATCAAAAAGTAAGGCTACTTTGAATCTATTAGAGCAATGTTCTATTTTTAACTTGTATGCATACTGTCAAGTATAATAAACTTCCTGTCAAGATTATATACTGTTTCAGTGTATGGATGTCATGTATAATATAAATATATGACATGTATAAAACAAAATGAACTGAATTCCTTTTTTCTTTGTTCTGACCTTCAGTTTGATTGAAGCACAAACAATTATGGAATGACTTAGGAAGGATATTGGTTTGGTTGCCTATTGCTAACTTCTTAGAGCTGGAGTGATACAGTTGAGAAATAGAACACAGAAACCTTCCATTGATTCTCATGCTTAATTTGCATAATAAACCATAGGACAAGAAAGCAATTTAAAGTCTTACGCTTAAACTTTTGGATCCTAATCATTTCTAACAAAATTTTATTTTTATAGAATTAATGTTAAAATCAGTAAAAAAAATAACAAAGCTTATGACAGAACTATGCTATGTAATTCATATTCTACTAGTGGGCCTAACTAGCTGTTAAATTGTTGTTTTTCAACTAATGTTATAGAATAATGTATAATGAATATTTTCTTTAAGAATATTATGTAAACTAATATGCATGGTCTAGTTAATTCCTAACTTTCTGAGGTAAAATCCAATATAATGTTGGCTTTTGGAATTCTTTGGATAAAATCATGAGTTAAAGGGTCTTTATTCCAAAATTCTAATTTTTTTTGTAGTTAGGATTAGTGGTTTTTTTGGAGCTCAATTTTTTCCTTGGGGTAATGCATGTCTAAAGAATATGTTTCCATGTTATGAATGTTTTATGAAATTATAATTTATCACCATAAATTTTATTTAAAAGGAAAATACTTGACTTTACTTGATTATTTGTGTTCCATTCCAGTTTGTTAAACAATTCAAAAACCATTAACTTATAAAGGAAATGCCTTGAATTCATGTTAGTATTTTTCACATCCCAATATAGTCATAGAAATGAGTGTGTGTGTTTGTGTCTACACTGAAAATACAAATTAAAAATAAATAAAACTGTTGTGTCAAAGAAATTGGTAGCAGAGAAACAAATGAAGATTTAGTCTTTACAGTTATTATTGCTCAATCTTATATAAAAATATAAGCATTTCAATGCATTCTTTAGCCGTTGTTTAAGTTATAAAATATCAAAACTAAATATTTATAATATAAACTTATTCCATATTAATCTTATTACCCTGATAGTAAAATCTATTTTACATTTATGTAAAAATAATTTCAATATCACATAAGTAGTGTGATATTTAAAGTGCTGTATTTGTTTCTATAGGTAATGAAGCTATTTGACATCAGTTATCATTATTTTTAAGTGTCTTAAAAATATCAATTGTCCTAAAGATAGAATTGGAGCTCAATATAATTACATAAATCCAAAAACATCCACAACATTTATTATTGAAAAAATTAATCAGGCTTCTTCAGTCAGTTTGTAATATTTGCTTTCAAAAGAATAATCATTATTTAATTAGATCTTTCATTTTGCCTTTAGTTTGTCATGAGAAGAGATAATTTGTATATTGCCTTCAGGTTTAACCACTAATGATGTGCTTTTATTATTAATTTAAAGCATAATATGACTACAATGACAATAAAAGCTAATTGTTGCTGAATCTTCACTAGAGAATTGTAAGGTGTATTCTCATATTCCCCAAATCTCCCAAGTGACTTACTGCTGGTTTCCGGTAGTTGTTTGCATAGTGTCTTCATTTAAATAAGCATGCATCATAGGCTTGGAAAAATGAGATAGAATATAATAAATATGTAATACAATAGTGTTTGGAACAAGGATTTTTTTTGTCTACTGATGCTGCACATTGCAATACAAAGCAATAACTGCTTATTAGCACAGACATATGTGAGTTTTTGTCATTCAGCAGACCCAGTAACATTGAACTATAGAATTTATTGCCACATTTTGTTTAGCAGTGAGCCGAGTTTAAATGAGGTATGAAGTCTTATATATTTGTACTTTTTATACTCATCATTTTGGTAAGTTGGTTTTTGGATCATGTATGGCAACCCAAAGAAATTACAATGCATTTTAAAGAAAAAGTTTCAGTTTCATGAATAATCTATGATGTATTACAGAAAATCTATAGTTTTCTTTTTTTATAATAATTATGGAAAGAACACTCAACTTTTATTTTTGTAATAAATATGTTTTATCTTTAAAGAGGTATACAATTTTATGTCTTATAAAATTCCCTGACTATATTAATATGCATAATTAGAAGTGTGTGTGATGTAGGTACAACCCCCCTTATCCTCCAGATAATAAAATTGAATAACTTTCTATGGTTTTCATTTTCCTTCTGAAACACTGATATTATTGGATAGTCTTGGCATATTCAACTACAAATATAGGGTCCTTCACTTGGTTGCATTATGAGATGCCTCTCACTATTTCTGCCCTTCTGTTCCCATATTCTCTCCTCCTCCAATCACCTCTTAACAGAGTACGCATGGCATGTGGCACTACCCACAAACCTGTGAGAAGAAAAAAAAAAAAAACTGGTCCATCCCAGAACTTTACCTTATTAGGATAGCAACTAATAAAGAATCTTAAAAATCACACCTGCATAATGCCTTTAATTTGTTAAAATATAACTTGCAAAAACACAAGCAACCAACTTTTCTGAAGTTATGATTTCAAAATTTTTCATAGAAGGTATTTAAAAATCTGCTTCTTGAAATCAAAGTGCTTGGAGTCATCTGATCAATGTTCTAAGCTGAGTGCCAAGTAGCAGTACACTGAACACTTGCATTACCCCTCTCCAGTGAAAATAATATAGTTTCCTTTCAACAGTGTGATCAACAATAACTAAATTTCTGGTAAAGTATTGTTAATGATATGATACTATTTATTTTCTTCCCTACAGCAAATTGAGAAATATATTGAAAAGAAGTTTCTTATCCTCTTTCTTAAAAAAAACCTAAAATCTTTTTATCATCTTACTTCTTAAAATATGGTTTGGTAGCTAGACAATAGATCCCAATATTCAAGGAACGAAAGGTTACCACTCACTATTGCATGTTTTTCTAATCTATATTTGAGTGTGTGTTTTATGAAAAATTACTTTGAAATAGTTTTTCATATTGTGTAATGTGGAGATTTTATGGAGTCCTCTTTTGCTGTTGTTCTTTTGTTTAAGACACACTTTTTAATGGCCTTGGGCTAGGAGCCATCATTGGCCTTGGAGTCGCTGCACTTTTGCTAATCCTTGTGGTAACAGATGTCAGCTGCTTCTTCATTCGACAATGTGGGTTACTAATGTGCATCACCAGGAGAATGTGTGGGAAGAAAAGTGGCTCCAGTGGAAAAAGCAAAGAGCTAGAGGAAGGGAAAGCAGCATACCTGTAAGTATTAGACATCAGCACCACTTACATTTAGTGCAACCCAAGTTCAACTTGCATGCATTGCTTGGGGTTTTCTTCTAAGCCACATCTGATATTTAAGTAAAACACACTGCAAATATTATTGTTTGTGTTTGACATTAATTCTGTGAAATATACCTACATGCATGCATATAAACATGAGCATATATATATATATATATATGTGTGTGTGTGTGTGTGTGTGTGTGTGTGTGTGTGTATGTGAGAGAGAGAGAGAATATTGATCTGATATTTCATCATCAAATATGATTACCTCTTTGACAAATTCTTCTCAAGGAGCAAGTCTATTATATCATGTACCCAAAGTTAATTTATGCTCCTATCGAGTCAATGCTACACTAATGTCCCATACCAAGGCTACTGCTACCAAGTTTATTTCAAACCAGGGATATATATTTTTTCCTGATTTAAAAGCTTATGTGGAGGATTGCTTCTGTGTGTAGTGTTTTGTCTCTGGCATCTTTCACTCATCATGTTTCAGAGCTGTTGGCTTGAATAATGGTTTCTTTGGGTTGGGGTCATTTCTAGATAGTTTAAATAAATTTCAGTAAGTTAGTTCTCTGCTAGTTTCATACTTGTATATCATTACTCTCATCACACCTCTTCTTGGACACGATGAAGGCAATTGTTTATTCTTATTATCGTGGAATAGCATCTATTCTTTTTCTTATGCACATGTGTAGCCATGCAAGGGGCATACATAATATAATAACATAATTTGTTTACATAGAAGTATTATTCTTAGTCTCTTAAACTTTATTATTTAAAATTTTGTCTTTGTTGATTGTCATCTTAAAAAGTCAAATATTATTTAAATTTTACTGCCTGTTAAAATGTATATTAGCATGATATACATATTCTGCTAGTTAGGTTTCAGTCAACTTCATACAAGTTGGAGTCACCTGAAAACAAACAAGGAATCTTCATTGGGAAAATGCACAGAACAGACTGTATTGTAGGCATTTGTATACAACATTTTCCTAGCTGGTAATGGTTCTGGAAGGGACCATCACTATGGATTGTGAAAATCCAGGAATAGCTTGGATTATAATAATAATAATAATAATAAAAACATGATCAATGAGCAAGCAGTTCCTGACCCCAGGTTCCCGCCCTGCTTGAATTACTATTTTCTCTTCTATCATTGTTGGAGTGTGATCAAGATATTTAAGTCAAATAAAATATTTCCTAACTAATATGCTTTTATTAAGTGTTTTATCACAGAAATAGAAGAAACCCTAAAACACATAGGTACATACAAACACATACACACACATACTTATAACATTGTTAAATATAATATTATTTATTTATTTTTAATAGATATCTGAATGCTTTTAATATTATGGGAGTAAAGAGTTCACAAATACATAACTACAGCACATGTTATACAGCTTAGTGAATGTTCACAGAATAAGCACTTTTGCTCAAGTTTCACATCAATTTAATTGCTTTATTATTTTTGTTTCCTTTATTTTACTTATTTAACCTTGAAATGAAGTTCTACTTTAATTTCTATTAATACATACTGATTTTTCCTATTTTGTGTATTATACAAATGTATGTATCCACTTTGAATACTTTTTAATTTATTCATTCATCTAATATTTATGTAATTTGTCCATATTTTGTATATATATATATATATATATATATATATATATATATATATATACTCTTAAATCTCTATTCAATAACAAATAGAAATTATTGATAATTGCTTTTGTCTTTAAGATTTTAGCTTATACTTTGTTAGTATTTGATTTACTTTTTTGAAACCACAATTCAAAGTTTCTTTTCTGTACGTACGTGTACAATTGAAGATATATGACCTTGAAAAAATGTTCCCGTTATTGTGTCAGTTCAAAAATACCACAGACAAGAGCATTTTTTATGTTTATATTCTAAGATATGTCTATTATATATTATTTTCTATTTATTCTGATAATTATCTGGAATGTTTTAAATGACAAATGTTGCCATTCAGAAACACACACACATTTTTAAATTTAATGTAGTACTATGTTATAATTTCCTTATTTTTATGCTTTTATGTAAATCTTGATTTATAAAAAGTCATTAAGTTTAGCTCTCGTTTTTCTTTTTCTCTTTTTTTAAATTTATTACTTTTGTCATTCACTTTATATCCCATCCATAGCCCTCTCTCTTCTCTCCTATTTCTCCCTTTCTTTCCTTTATCCCCCCTCCCCTCTCCCTCAGATAAGTGGAGCACCCCTTCTTATTAACCCACCTCAGCTCAAGTCACATTCGGACTGAGCTCATCCTCTTTCATGGTGGCCTGGCATGAAGGCCCATCCTGGGGAAGTGATCAGAAAGCCTGCAGTAGTGTTCAAGGCAGAGACAAGCCCCTACCTTTATCTCCTTAGTAGGTGACCCCCATAAAGACCGAGCGGCCACCGAGCACATATGTGTAGAGGGCCTTAGCTCCAATCCATGTATGGTCCTTGGCTGGTGCTTCAGTCTCTGCATGCCCCATTTGGCCCAGGTTAGTTTGCTCTGTGGGTCTTCTAGTGGAGTTCTTATCCCCTCCAAGCCCTTCTGTTCTTCCCCCATTTTCCACCAGGCTCCGTGAGCTCCACCCAATGTTTGCCTGTGAGTCTCAGAATCTGGTTTGATCAGCTGCTGGGTGGAGCCTCTCAAGGGATAGCCATGCTAAATTCCTGCCCGTAAGGAACTTAGCAGAGTGTCCTTAATAGTGTCAGCGGTTGGCTCTCCCCGTTGGAGTGGGTCTATGGTTGCTTTCTATAATACCCACGAAACTGCTATATGTTTGTTTTTTACTTAAACTTAACAAACACTTGATGTTGGGATCCAAATTCTTCTCAGTACTTTGACTTGTTTTAAATTACATTATTTATTTTATTTTCACCAGTACACATGAAGACCCAACTGCACAACTGTGACATATATGCGGAGGGCCTCAGTCTCTCCCATTCATGCTCTCTAATAGTAAGTTCAGTCTCTATGAGTCCCTATGGCCCTAGGTTAGTTGACTTTGTAGGTTTTCTTGTGGTGTTCTTGACCCTTTTAGCTCTCCCAATCCTGTCTCCTCATTTTCCACAGCAATTCCCAAGCTCCAGTTAAAGTTTGGCTGTATGTCCCAGCATCAGTTTCCATCAGTGGCTGGATGACGCTTCAGTGATGATACTTATGCTAGGCTCTTGTCTGAAAAAGTATATCATTAATAGCATCAGGGGTGGACTACCTCTCAATGGCATGGATCTCAAGCTGGGTTAGTCAGTAGTTAGCCCTTTCCTCAAATTCTGCTCTATCTTTACCCCTGCACATCTTGAAGAGAGGACGAAGTGTGTGTTGATGTCCTAATGCCTCCGTTGGAAGTCCCTCCTGGTTAGAAGAGATGAGCAGTTCAGCCAGGTTTTTTATCCCTCACTGTTAGGAATCTTAGCTATGGTTACCCTCATATATTCTTGGGAGTTTCCCTTGTCCTAATTTTTTTTTTTATTAATTCATTCCTGTTACATCTCTATGGTTATCCCATCCCTTGTATCCTCCCATTCTTCCCTCCCTCCCATTTTCCCCTTATTCCCCTCCCCTATGACTGTTCCTGAGGGGGATTATCTCCCCCTGTATATGCTCATAGGGTATCAAGTCTCTTCTTGGTAACCTGCTATCCTTCCTCTGAGTGCCACCAGGTCTCCCCATCCAGGGGACATGGTCAAATGTGAGGCACCAGAGTACATGACAAAGTCATATCCCACTCTCCACTCAAGTGTGAATTTTTATTTCATCCCAAAGACGCCCCCTGTGGCCCCATGATCCAGTTTTCTGTCCCAGTAATCTTCCTCCATCGGCTCCCACCCCATCTCTTCTGGTCCCATTCCCTCCTTATTTTCAACCCAGCCCCCCTCCTTCCATCTACCTCTGATGTCAGAAAGACAAACGTGGTATGCACTCACTTAAAATGAATATTAGTAGTAAAGTACAGCAACCACAGACCCAAGGAAGCTAAGTAACTGGGAAGGCCAAAGGGGACATGCTTGAATCTCACTGAGAAGGTAAATAAGTAGTGTCGTGTTTAAAGCAGGCTTACACAGGAGCGTTGGCGATTGAAACTTACACATTTTGCTTACCAATAGTAATGTATTTTGATCATTTCTCACATGGCCATATAGGGAATGGATCTTTTCTTGTGTTATCTATTGTGTCAATTTTTCATGTTATTTTTTTCATCCAGTACAACAATATTGCTTTTGTTAGTCATCAAAGCATACACAAGTTTTTGTTCCTCACAAAAGCCTTACTTTACTTTGGTAGTCTTCAACTCTGCTTTATTTAGTTGGTTTGGTGTGTCTCTTACATTTCAATTTAACCCGACTTATAATTCCTTTACAGACACACACACATATACATGCACACACACACACACACACACACACAAACATACACACATGCATACACACAAATATGCATACAGACACACACCATGCATAACACAGCATGCACATTTAAATTAATTATTTAATAAAAGTTTCAATTTTTCAAAATAAAATTATCCTGTCTGATTTTGAAAACAAAATGTAAATGACAGAATATAATTTCAATTGAAACTTTATGTAGCGTATCAATGACAGTGGGATTAATTTACTATACCATTCCTCTTGCTTTCATCATAGTTTACATCCTAATAATTTCCTGTGGCACATAGCCTGGTAAATTGAATCGGCAAAATTATTGTTAGTATCAGCAAAATTATTGTTAGTGTTTTATGTGTTTTTGTACAAAGAGACCAGTGCAAAACATCATCATTGAAATATGGTCACTACTTTGTGAGGCATAGCTACAATCTTACAGTCCCAGCCCTTGTAGAGGCTGAATGGGAAGTATTCCCACAGGTTCATGATCATATCTCAAAGCAAAAATGAATACTTTATATGCAGTTGAAGCAGTGTCAACTGCTTCAGGTTAATTCATTTTTGTTTAGGGTAAATGAATGATTTATCTGAGATTCTTCTCAAGAAGCTAAAGGAATTGTAGAAGCAGTTCACAAATGTAGCAGATGTAACCAAGTTATGACATTATTTTTATTTTGTGTTGTTCTGTGTTTATTTTACCATAAGCTTACTGTTTATAAATCATGCTGAATATAATCAATCATAAAGAGTTGAAATCATACGATTTACTTGTGCTTGCTACCACTTGTAAAACACAAGATAAAAATATCTCCTTACTGTGCAAGAAATCTCAATAAGCCTTTTTTCTCCTATTACAATATTTATAAAACTCCCATGAGAATTAAACTGTAGCTAATTGGAATGGTTAAAATTCATTAATTTCTAGGTAGTATCTTAAATTTTCAAGTACTAGTTTACTAAGTTGTTAACATTAAGTGAGGGTTAGCCTATA
>CAJRSG010002629.1:0-24096 GCA_907169655.1 Acomys percivali | reverse complement strand
AGATAGATAGATAGATAGATAGATAGATAGATAGATAGATAGATAGAATGATAGATAGATAGATATAGATAGATAGATATAGATAGATGAATAGATGTAAGCATATGATTGTAATACGAAAATGCTTCTCAGTTGTATAATGAACATTTATCTTCCTTGTGGTCCTCTCCTCAGAACACTTTATATTGGAAACAACAAAAACAAATATGATGACTGGAAATCTTAGCCACACACAAAAATTAATAAAAGTTGCTTTTGCCCGTTTATCACAGGCAAATTTTTCCTCAAATATTCTTCAAATAAGATTTTCTTTGTCTTCAGGCACTAAAGCAGTTTCAAGGATTCAACAATTGTCTTTTGACATTCAATTTGGCCTCCTCACCTCCAGAAACATGAGGAAGACGGCAGAAATTCTAGTATTTTATTATAGTGAGAGATCTCTTGAGGTTTTCAGTTTCAGTTTCATTTATTGATGCTACTGCATTAAATTCTTACTGTTATGCTTAGAAATCACAATGCCTTGAATGGCTTAGAACCCAACCATTACACCTCTCAGATCTCTGCTTCCCTCAACATAATCTTCCTCTGATGAGGTTTTCATGATCACTTCCTTTTCACCAAAGTGCAGAGATCATTTAATGCCTATATTGATGGTGCTAGTCTTAAATGAAGACATCTAAACCTTCAGCTGTAAACTCTGTCATGTACAACAATGCAATATTGTCAAAGGGAAGTGGACTATACACATCAGGTCTAAACTGGCCTTAAGTATATCCATCCATGGCCACATGAAGTATCTGCATTGCTTTTGTTGAGCCACTGACTTCTCTTTGTCAGCCTACATGGAGAACCCTTAAGGTAATTATTTGTGATTAGGTGACAAAGGGACAGATGACAAACATGCTTTCCATATGTTTCCCATGGTTGATTGCACTCCCAGAGTATTCAGATGCATCAATGCTTCCCATCCTTGTAATATTTTTTAATATCAGTAGTGCAGTAAATGCTAATTGGTTCAACTCCCTAATCATTCACTTGCCTTGGAAGTAGATATATTCAAAGGTGCAATCATGTGCTGATTAATGGACATAACAGTAGGTAAATGACAAGTTTCTTGGAAAAATGAATATTGATGATGAAACACTTGGGAGACAGACAAGAGGCATTTGAATACACGTGTTTGAATGAGCAAAAATTCGAAAATGCTTGTTTTTGATTGAAATGTTCAACAAAAAATAATCTCAGCAGAGGAGGATCTTAATTACTAAGTGATAAGGATGACTCCATCTGTGGATGCAATTCAGTGACTCATTCCAAATTCACTTGTCATCGACCAACAAGCTCCTGTGGAAAATCTTTATGATGGCAGGTGAGATAATAGTTAGGGGCTCAGAAATACAGACTTCACTGAATACTGTAAAGGAAAATTCATAACATGTACCAGTGTTTCTTTCCTAGTGTAAATAATTATATTATCACTTCCAAATGTAATAATCATAGAATGACACCTGTGGAAAACTCAGGACCAATTTAGAAATCTGATCCTTAAAAGAATCTTCTATACTCATATTGCTCTTGGATCCAGAGTCCATATAAATCATGCTGTAAGATTTCTGTAAAGGAACAGGACCCTAACCAGACAGACAAACAGAAAATCAGAGATAGATATATATCCTCATTTACATTTGTAAATATATATAAATATATATTCCTCTTATGTGTAGTATATAACTGAATAAATATATATACACACACTCAATAGAAAATCTTTATTCTTTTATTTTTAATATATTTTATTAATTTATTCATATTACATCTCAATTGTTATGCCATCCCTTGTATCCTCCCATTCCTCCCTCCCTCTCATTTTCCCTTTACTCTCCTCCCCTATGACTGTGACTGAGGGGGAACTCCTCCCCCTGTATATGCACATAGGGTATCAAGTCTCTTCTTGGTCGCCTTACATCATTCCTCTGAGTACCACCAGGCCTCCCCATCCAGGAGACACGGTCAAACATAAAACCAGAGACACTAAACTGGTTAGAAGAAAAAATGGGGAAGAGCCTAGAACACATTGGCACAGGAGACAACTTCCTGAACAGACACCAATAGCCTAGGACTTAAGGTCAACTATATATATATATTTGTTTTTTGTTTAAATTTTTGTTTAAACATTTATATATATATATATATATATATATATATATATATATACACAAATGAAGCAACACTATTAAAATAAGTTTTATATTTTTAAAATATACATTATTATAGCATATATAATTGTGAAAAGACATTAGTGTAAACTAAAGAGAACAAACTTCACAGAAGGGAATATAGAACATGACAGTTTAATATCTAGGGAATATTCATCAGCTTGAAAAAGCATTGATTTGCATAATCATCTCTCTTGTTTTCACTAGAGTGTTAAGAAACTTTCAAAGATTAATTCTTCAGTTACTGATTACTTTCAAATAGAAAAATATGTGATTTCTAAAGAGAGGAAATGGTAACTGTGTTACACCACCTATTAGCAAGAACAGACAGAAAACACTAATTCAGATATATATGTATATATATATATATTTATAAAAATCTGTGTTTTTCAGATATTGTAATTACTCATATTCTGAGTTCTGTCTTATAATATCCTATATGTTTTAAATGGAAGATTCTTTTGATTTTTCAGTTATACATTTCTGCATGAAAGACTGGTAAATTTTACCTAATGAACATAGCCTGCAACATTTATTTAAACACCATAATTCATCAGGCCCTATTTAAGCCCCAAACAACATTTATATTGGCAACCGTTTTGTCTAAATTTGAAACTAATGCTTTATGTTCTTAATGTATTGACTGTTCTGTGTGTTAGTTCATTCAGTGTGGTGAATAATGCTGTTTAGAAGTATTTTCGGCCTGCAGGTGTGTCAGATTTCAGAGCAGCATTAGAACCTGGCCTAAGGGGCTACACCTCTTTATCTCATTCCACTTTTGTTAATTTTTATTTGGATACTTACTCTTACACATATTAGGATTCTTAAATCTTCTGTATGAATTACTCCTTCATTACTAGCTATGTGACCACTCTTATCCCTGTTAATATGCTTGCCTATTTATTTGAGATTCTCCAGTCCTCATAATGCTGACTACCATTAAAAGAACACTGATATGATCAACACAGATGGCTCTCAGAATTATCAGCTTCATAACATCTTTTCTGAAGTAGGATTCTCTAAACATGATGGGACCACTGAAAACAAGAATGCACAGTAGCTACGACTTCATGCCTAATACCTGAAAAGGATCTAGCCAGCCAAAATTCAAGTATATGTGTAGAGAGTTCACAAATGCTACCCTTAGTTGAGGGGTTAATTTACCGTGGATGGCTATTCGAAGAAAAGGAGTTGGCTTTAGTTAATGATACAGTCCATAATATGCTATTCATGTCCCATCAAAAGGTCTTACAATCCTTCACATACTGGAGGCATTAAGTATTTAATTTAAAACATAGTATCAGCATGTTTTAAGATGTAAGTGTTCAAATTTGGGAAAGAAAGAGGTAGAAGAATAAGAGAGGGGAGGAAAAATTGAATGGATTTTATCAAATTACATTATTTACACGAATGAAATTCTCAAAGGATAATAAGTAAATAAATAATGAAATACCTACATATAAGTGGATATTATCCATATAATAGAGAATAACCATAGAACAATCCACAGGCCTAAAAAAGCTAAATATCAAAGAGGACCCAAGGGAGAATGCTTAATTTTCATTCTGAAGGGCAAATAGAATAGACACTAGAAACGGTAAAAGGAGGGAACAGGGAGGAGATTACCATAGATGCCTTCTAAAAGATCCCACCCAGCAGGGGATCAAATCAGATGCTGAGATCCACAGCCAAACTTTGGGCAGAGTGCAGAGACTATAGTGGAAGAATTGGGAGATAGAAGGAACCAGAGGACCAAAGAGCTCCCCAGAGAGAACAACAGAGCCAACAATACGGGCCCTGGGGAAACTGCAGAGATGGATGCATCAACCAAGGACCATTCATGGAGAAGACCTAGACCCGCTGCTCAGATGTAGTTTGTAGGCCGCTCAGTCTCTATGTGGGTGACCTTGTATGGGGAGCAGCAACTGTCTCTGACATGGACCTGGTTGCTCACTAGGTGATCAGGTCGCCCTTGCCAGGCCGCAGAAGAGGAGGATGCAGGGAGTCCTGACTACACTTGATAGACTTGGGTCAGATGGTAGGGGAGGAGGGCTTGCCATTTCTTAGCACTAGGGCAGGGCTTCAGGGTGGGGAGAGAAAGAGAAAGAGAAAGAGGGGAGGGGGGAACACCAGGAGGAAACAAAGGTGGGGGATACAATCAGGATGTAAAGTGAATAAATTAAAAAAATAAATTATATATATATAAAACAAATAGGAAGAACAAGCCCAAGTCCAGGAGAGGGAGGGAGTAAATGTAAAAAGAAGGAGTTACTGTTGTTAGTCATTACTCTACTCTAATAGTGGCAGTAGACTTTTTTCTACAATCCATGACTCCATTATTTCCGAGAAATCTGGCTAGGTTTCCAGTACCAGGCATGGTCTCCCTGCTGATCACTGTCATAGATCAAAGGTGCTGCAGCAGGATAGGACAGTGTAATTGCTTCCATTGGCACCTTGCTAGTATTTTCTGGAAGCAAGCATGTACTCTATAGGGAAAAGCCTTTCAAGTAAGATCCAATCAGGCTGAAAGTGCCACTTTATGTAGGCAAAAGACACCTTACAAAGACCTAAGAGTAAATTGGTGAAAAGTACTCATTGTGAAGTCATTACTTTGCAAATGTATTTTCATGGCTACAGTGAGCATAAAAATGAAAATCAGAGAAAATACATATTATGGGTTTTATGGTAAGAACGAAAAGTAAGGATAAATACTAACAAAACTATAGTACATCATATATACTAAATTGCAAGTAGTGAAAAACTACTTAGTAAAATGAGCTGTACCTGAACTTTTTCTTCTTTTCAATTTTGAAAATAGGAAGAATAACAGATTCCTTGTACTAGATTGATATGAGTAAATTTTCTTTTATAAGATTTCATTCTAGCTATTTTTAAGTTATGCAGTAATGATAACATGCTTGCAACATTTAACTCATGTTACATACACCTTGGACATGGACACCTTCTCCAATTCACTGCATTTACTTTTATGAGTATTATTATCAGTACCTCTACACATTTGTTTTTACTGATATCATTATGTATTTACTTATCGACTGAGTAGCTAGTTAAATCCATGATTTTGATGTCAGTTAATAGAAAATTCTTCTCTTTGATGCTACATGATGTGCATATTAAAAGGATGATAGTGAACCAACAATGAGTGATTTAAATTTAGTGTCCACATATGATAACTGAACATAATCGAGTCATTATGGTTTCACTATAAATAATAATTGGTTAGTCAAAGTGATAGTAAAGTGGTTGAGAGCACTGGTTATTAATCCAGAGGCCCTGAGTTTGACTTGAAGCTACCACAGGACAGTTCACAGCATCTTTTTCTTTAGTTCCAGAGAATTTCGATGCTCTTTTCTGTATCCCATAAAAAAGAAATGATCAGCTGTAAGAGTTCTCTGGTGGAGTTTTAGGGGTAACTGATGTACACTATCATACCACCTGTGAATAGGGATAATTTGACGCCCTCCTTTTCCATCTGAATCCCCTTGATCTCCTTTTGATGTCTTATTGCTCTGGCTAGAACTTCAAGAACTATATTGAAGAGGTATGGGGAAAGTGGGCAGCCTTGTTTAGTCCCCGATTTTAGAGGGATTTCCTTGAGTTTCTCTCCATTTAATTTGATGTTTCTACTGGGTTGCTGTATATAGACTTTATTATGTTTAGGTATGTGCCTTGTATGCCTGATCTCTCCAAAAATTTAAACATGAAAGGGTGTTGAGGTCCCCTTCTGTCACAGACGTAGGGGAAGGGAATAGGGTGAAAGAGGGAGGGAAGGGGGAATGGGAAGTTAAAAGTGAGGGTATAACATTATGATAGGCAGATTTGGGCCAAGGGGTCCCTCTCAAACTAAGGCACCAGCCAAGGACAATAGAGGCGGTAAACTTTAAACCCCTACCCAGATCTAGCCAATGGTCAGAACAGTCTCCACACTTGAGTGGAGAGTGGGATTTGACTTTCTCACGTACTCTGGTGCCTCACATTTGACCATGTCCCCTAAGGGGGAGACCTGGTGGTACTTAGAGGAAGGACAACAGGTCACCGAGAAGAGACTTGATACCCTATGAGCATATACAGGGGGAGGTAATCCCCCTCAGGAACAGTCATAGGGGAGGGGAATAAGGGGAAAATGGGAGGGAGGGGAGAATGGGAGGATAAAAGGGATGGGATAACCATTGAGATGTAACAAGAATAAATTAATTAAATAAAAAGAAAAAAAGAGAGATAATCTAAATAAATTATTTAAATTAAAAAACACTGAAAAAGAAAGAAATGATGCAGAGATATACATACAGGCAAAAATCTACTACCTGTATATAAGTAAAATAATCTTAAAATTAAAAAAAATTAAGAAAAACTTTGTATGTACATTTAGAACTTTTTTTCTCTCATCTCCTAGATTTCTTCCACATCCTACTTCATGTCCTTTACCTTTCTTGCTCTCTCTAAAAAGGTATAAAACAAAAGCTGTAAAACACAAACAAGTGCGTTGGCGGTGGTGGCGCATGCCTTTAATCCCAGTGCTTGGAAGGCAGAGGTAGGTGCATTGCTGTGAGTTCAAGGCCAGCCTGGTCTACAAAGCGAGTCCAGGACAGTCAAGGCTACACAGAGAGGCCTTGTCTTGAAAAACCAAAAACAAACAAACAAATAAACAAACAAACAAGTGAAGCAAAAAACCTGTAAGACAAAAAATACCAGAAGTCATAAAAGAAAGGGTACACACATGTGGGTACACATACACACCAAAAAGAAAAACTAAGAAGAAATTGATTTTGTGTAGGTCAACTACTACTAGGCATGATGCCTGCCACAGAGTGACGTTGGTATACATAGTGACAATCAATTAGACAAAACTATTTCCTGTTTTCAGCATATGTTAATTGCAAATAACATTTTTGGTTTAGAGTCAGGAATATTTATGTCCATTTTACCTTCTCCATTCTGGGATGTTATCATTTTTTGAATGTCTACAGGTCTTATGGATGCTGTCATTTTCTGTGAGTTCATATTGCTTCATCTCTGTTGTGTTGAGATGTTTTCCTAGAGTCATGTGGTAATCTCTACCTCTTTGAACCTCTCTGCCTCCTCTTCTGCATGTCTCCCTAAGGTTGATAGGGGGGTTTCAATGAAGACATCCCATTGAGACTTGAGTATTCCATAGTCTTCCACTCTCTGCTCATTGTCCACTTGTAGGTTTCTGTTAATTCCCATCTAGTCCAAGTGGAACCTTCTGTGAGTTGAACGATGCAATGAGATGAAGGTATAGCAGTATGACATTAGGAGTCATTTTATCAGTGTTTTGGTGTTTTGTTCTTTTTATCATAATCATAGTAGTAAGTTTACCTTTTGATCCCATGATGTATCTAGTCTCATATCACTAGACCTTTTTCACTATTAAGCATTGGTTATATGTCAAGGAGCAGGCATTAAGTCAAATGTGAATTATCAGTCCCATAACATTTGTGCCACTATTACCATATTAGAATATCTTGCAGGGTCACTGTTGTAGGTCAGAGCTGGGTGATATTGATGATTTTTATTTCTTTTTACTTTGATAATGTGCAAATACTTTGCAGAACCAGGGACACTTGTCAGTAGAGGTGAAGATTCTAGTCAATGACTATTTTGATTTCTCCATCTTTGATGACATAAGTAAACAAACCCTTACCCCTGGGATATACAGAACAATCAGCAACAGTTGCAAAAGCCTGCCATGTTTGGAGTCCCTAGGGGAACCCTCTGGCCAATGAATCAAGGATATATAACATTTCTTTATAACATTATATCCTTTTTATTCTTCCTTAGAATATCTCCTTTTCCAACCATGGCTCTTACTAGCTATCTAGCCTCTGTTGTTACTTTAGTATAAAAATACATATCTTAATCCTAAAACTAACATCCATGTGTGCAGTATTTGTCTTTTGTAGTCTAAGTTACTTCAATCAGGATGACTTTTTCTACCTCCATCTGTTTGCTGGAAAACTGTATAATTTCATTTACTTCACAGTTTGTAATGGAAGTTTGGTTTCCTTGTAAACTCAATCGTGTTATGTAAATATGTTTTTGTTTTAATTCCAAGTATGGGGTTTGAATTTTGGCTTTAGTTTGTCCACACCTGTTAATTGTCTCCCACAGGGCATGACTTTTGCCAACTGGTAAGGCCTTCCTCCTGCAGCACCAAGGGGGCGTGGTCTAGGGTTCTGAGGGTATAAATAGGAGCCCAGAGAGAACATGGTCTAGCATGTGGCATTGTAGGAATTTGAAGAGTCCAGAGATGGACAGTGTGGTGGTTTGGAGCAGACAGATGAAGAGAAATGCTTTGGGGCTCAGCGGCTTGGGGGAGACTGCTTACTGTTTCTGCTGTTAATGGAGAACAGTATAACCCAAAATAATTCAATTGACCCTAAACATCTAGGAGAAGTAAAGGGACCCTGTCTCCCCAGCACCTTGCTCCTATGTAGGACTAGGAGATTGTAAATGTGGCTGAAGCCTAAACACCCCAAATTAAATTGAGTTTAAAAGAAAGAATGATACAAGAGAGCTTAATAATAAATTATGTAAGTATAATACATTTCCTTTTTTAAAATAATTTTTCATTATGTATTTTTCAGTTGATGGATATCTGGGTTGTTTCCAATTTTAACAATTTTGAATATAACATCAAGCAATAGGCATGTGTTAGTATCCATGTTGTAAGATACAAGAGTCCTTTGGGTAAATACTGAAAATTGGATTTGTGTTAGATCTATTTTTGTTGTGTTGAGAAACCTCACACTGATATCTATAGTGGCCAATATAGAATCCCACCACCAATGATTATATGTTTCCCTTTCCTTGCATCCTCTCAGGTATGTACTGTTATCTGTTTTATTGATCTTGGCCATGTTACATAGGGTAAGCTGAAACTCAAATAGATTTAAGTAAAAGTTAACACACACACACACAAAAAAAAAAAAAAAAAAAAAAACTCTGAGAAGCTTGTAAAGACTATAGTTATATTATATGCGCCATGAAATGTCTCCCTACGTGATACGATATAAAAAAATATTATCCATTTTATGAGTAATCATATAATTAAATTCTTAGCATTTCCAGATTTAAAAATCTAGACTAACCAAATTAAGTTATATAAATTATCATGTATTTTATTCTTAGCCTGGCTGCATAATTTTGAATTATTGTGATTTGTCGATAATGAGAGAGGTCAAAAATGTAAATTAGTGTTTGGTCTTGTCTCAGTGTATCTGTGCCTTTCATCTGTCACACTCATAACAACAGCAATGCAATCACAGACTTTTAGTACACAGAGTGTCCAAATGAGCGCACTTAAATTTTGCAAGGTGCTTATTGTACAGATGCACTCAGTGGCAAAGCAAGCATATTATCTATCTTGGCAGCAGAAAACTGAATGGGAAGAGATCCAACTCCATGCAAGGGACAATGACTTTCTTTCATTGCCGGTCCATTCCATCCTCATCTTGTAGTGTTCGGTCTGACAGGCTGATGCAAAGAATGCTACACTGACCCTGCTTCCTTCCTCCTTCAGCAGAGACCATGTACATTCCTTCCATAAAAAAATCCATAGGAACATTATTGTCACCATGTTCCTCTCTCTGCGCTCACCTATTTGTACATTGAGAATTTTAAGTCTTTGATGAAAGAATGGACAATATGGCACCAAGAAAAATCTGAAAGCCTACCACAAAACTAATGAACAAATACTCGAAATCTTTTCGTCAAGTAAGGTTTATGTTTTTCATAATTTTCATTGTGCTGAAGGTAAAGCATGAAAGTACTCTATCCGTGGATAGTGTTGGAAAATATATCTCACATTTTGAACTTCATCTCAATTTAAGCTACTGAACATACCATGCCATAGTTTGAGATGTCTTCAGTATGGATATGATAATATATCATTTGAGATTATATATATATATATAATATATATAGTGAGTTATCTTCATTATGAAAAACTAATCAATATAAGTATATCCTCAATAAATATTCCACATTATTTGCTTGTTATAAAATCAATTATTATTGACTTCAATGACCATAATCAATTGTTTATTTGAAGTTTAAATGCAATAAACCTGTATGTTTTAATATTTATTCTTTTTAAAGCTTTATTTGTCAGTAATTTTTACATCATGTTAAGTGGTTTTTTTGTTATTGTTGTTGTTGTTTTACGTTTTCTTTAATTTTAAGCAATACTCTTGACCATTTCATTACCATACTTTACCATGTTGTACTTGGCATCTTGGCTAACATTACTGTTCAATTGACACAGTCATATGAAAGAATAGTCTACTTGAAGGAATCAATGGATCAAATTGGCCTGTGTGACTATTTTTAAGGGATTTTTCTTTTTTTAAATTTTATATTATTAATTTATTCTTATTACATCTCAATGGTTATCCCCTCCCTTGTATCCTCCCCTTCCTCCCTCCCTCCCATTTTCCCCTTATTCCCCTCCCCTATGACTGTTCCTGAGGGGGATTTCATCCCCCTGTATATGCTCATAGGGTATCAAGTCTCTTCTTGGTAACCTGCTGTCCGTCCTCTGAGTGCCACTAGGTCTCCCCCTCCAGGGGACATAGTCAGATGTGAGGCACCAGAGTACATGAGAAAGTCATATTCCTCTCTCCACTCAAGTGTGGAGACTGTCCTGTCCATTGGCTAGATCTGGGTAGGGGTTTGAAGTTTACAGCCTGTATTGTCCTTGGCTAAAGCCATAGTCTAAGCAGGACCTCTGGGCCCAAATCTGCTGATCATAATGTTCTTCTTGTAGGTTTCTAGGACCTTTAAGGGAGTTTTCTTGATTGTAATATAACTTTGGAGGGTCTCTATCATGGAGGGCAGTACTATCACTAGACTGGTGGTCCATGTAAGCCAAGAATGTATTTCTGAGAAAAAGAACCATCATGGGAAACTGAGAGCAAACCAGTAAGTTGTGTCCCTCCAGGAGTTATGTTTCAAGTTCCCGACCTGACTTCTCTCAGTGCTGGACTGCAACCTGAAAGATGAAATGTGACCTTTTATCCTTTATGTTGCTTTTGGTCCAAGGGTTTTATCATAGCAAGGAAAAGAAAAAAAGAATGCATGTGAATACACTCAGCAATAAATACACAGTCCACACAGGTTTGCTTGTAGATCAAATCACATCCAGTTAATGCAGAATAATCTGGCATTGATTTGTTTCAAGAAGATTAAATAATGTATAAACCATCATTGAAAACATGACATGGTGCTGATGAAATGTTAAAATGTTTTACAGATCTATAGCTAGTACTTATGAACAATTTGGAATTAAATCCTCAGTAGAATCATGTGAAACATGCAGTGCTTTCTTCATTTTACAGATGAAGTAGAAATTCCAGTACATTCATTGTGATAACATTACATAGCAGTGGGCTGTAATAGATCATAGCTTAAGTCTACTTATTTCAAACACATTATCTCTTAGTAACTACTCAACCATTATTTTCTACACCTAGTAAGTTACCTGATATGCAAGTTATTCATCTCAGTGCTTTAAAACATGACCCAGAATTATGTCTACATTAAAAGCCATTAGCTGACCAGTAAGTGACACATAAATATTGCACCAAATTCCTAACACCAACTTAGGATTCTTTTAAACAGTATTTGTTTCACAGCAGCCTTGTGGCAACTATTTCTGTCTCTTGAAGTCTGTAAGTGTTTCATGATTAAGTTGTGAATTGGACCCCAAAGTTAACCTTAAAGCAGGGACACTATGGACATGAAATCTGTATGTTTTAAAGATACTTTTCCTTTCTTTCATTCTTTCTTTCTTTCTTTCTTTCTTTCTTTTTTTTCTTTTTTCAGTTTTTCAAGACAGGGTTTCTCTGGGTAGCCTTGGCTGTTCTAGACTTGCTTTGTTGACCAGTCTGCCCTTGAACTCAGAGATCTACCTGTATCTTCCTCCCGAGTGCTGGGATGAAAGCATGGCTAAAGATGTGAGCATATACAGGGGGAGGTAATCCCCCTCAGCCACAGTCATAGGGGAGGGGAATAAGGGGAGAATGGGAGGGAGGAAGGAACGGGAGGATACAAGGGAGGAGATAACCATTGAGCTGTAATATGAATAAATTAATAAAATGGGGATAACAACTGAGATGTAACAAGAATAAATTATTAAAATAAAATTTAAAGAAAGGTTGCTGTTATTAACAGAACTGCATATTCCTCGTGAGATGAGAAGAGAGGATAAAGAAAGTTTGAAAGTAAGTGATTCCTATCTGCAACTGATGACCACTTGCAAATGGAAATTTACTTTCTTTCAAGGGAGTTTCACTACAGAAACAAGTATACTTTATTTTTATTTTTATTTTTTATTTTTAATTTTTATTAATTTATTCTTGTTACATCTCTATGGTATTCTTAAGGGTAGGATGCATGCACTGCTACAGAAAAGAAACAGAAAAACAATGCATTTACACCTTTGGAGCTTCATTATCTTATGATGATATGTTAGGCCTTTTCCTTATTTTTTATCTTATTTTTAATTTTATCTAATTTGTTTTTCTTATGTTTCCTTAGCCTTTTATTCATTTTCTATTATTTTATGACACCTTAATCCCAATTGTTGGCCCTGCCTTCTTCTTCTCCAGATCATACCCTTTCCCCCACCTTCCCCCAACCCGTCCTCTATTCATTAAGAAGGGGAGCCCTTCTCTGATACACGCATATTACAGCATATCAAATCTCCTCAGACTGCCTTTTTTTTTAATTGTTATGCTTCAGATGCCTGTTTTTATTCTAATGAGAGACAGAAATAGGGAAGATTTAGATAGGAGGGGAGGTGGGGAGGAAAGAGGAGGAATATGGGAAGAGGAAACCATAATCAAGATGTATTATGAGAGATAATATTTATTTTAAATAAAAGGAAAAACAGAAATAAAAGGTAGTTACTTAGTATAAGGCATGATTTCTTAACACATTTTGAAGAGAGATTTAAGCTTGGTTTATAAAGTAAAATAGGGTTTCTGAAACAATTTTATTTCATTTTTTTTAATGATGCAACAACAACAACAACAAAAAAAACCTTTTAGCATCATTTAACCCTTCATCATCCCTGCTGTTAGTGGCCTCTCCCTGATTTAACCTTTCTTGTCCCAGTAGTCACATTTAATCATTTATACCACTGTGTTCTCTTTTCTGTCCCTTGAAAGTGTCTTCTATCTGTCGTGCCTTACTAAATTTAAGACATTTATGGGCATTCCAAATAAATCTCACATATCTAAAACTCAGAGATAATATTAGCAAATGAAAAAAGGCATGACATAATTTCTGGGACGGGTTACTTCAAACCTCATCCATTTATCTTTGAATTTCATTTTTTATTAAATGAATGAATAATATTTCATGTTGAAATGTACCATATATTTTGGTTTCCTTTCTTCAGTTGCGGAACATCAATCCTCTTCTCATTCCTTGGCTATTGCGAACAGAGCAACAATGACATATGTTTGTGTTATATTAATCTCATTCAGATGTCATGTACTCACTTACTTCTGCATCGTTTAAAATAAACATTAATTTGAAACAACGCATCTGAGCTGATAATTAAAAATTCTGATTTTTCAGTAGTAAAATTGAATTAAAGTGATGCTAATACTAATGGTTTAATAATGTTTTATATAAAAATTTAACACTTGCACAGTGTTTATTGTTTCAGGAACATTCATTCATTTTATCTTGTCTTATCAATGTGTTATTGTAAATTTTGCCACTCGCCTCATTGAGCATGAGGTAATCATTTATAAAGATTATATCACTTTGAACTTACTATAATATTTATTTTTATATTTTCAAATTTCTTTTAAAATTATACTTATGATGGTATTTCTACCTCAACATCACTATTAACTGGGCATGTTGGCAAAACCCAGAATCCTTGTATTTCTTACAAGGCCGTATGATTGTTCAGATATAGCATCTTTTCTAATTCTAAATTTAATTTGAAAATTAGGGTAAAATGGACAAGGGAGCTATTGTATGAGGAGATATTATAAAAATGATAGCCTGTCCTCAATAAAACACTTTAGCAAAGCGTGTCTCTTCAAAATATTCTGTTCTGACATAAGTTTCTCAGCAAAAATTAGTCATTAACATTTAATCAAGACAGTCCTAGGCCATGCACACTCCTCCAGCAGCTGTCAAAATACTGCATTAAGTGACTAGCAAAGTGACAATGGAAACATAGACTCTTCAGAATTAGAAGTGTAAATTTTATAATGGGGTGTAAACCATTAGTCCTAGGCTGTGTGCATGTTAATGTAATATTTCTCAATCAAATTCTTGCATTATCTTAACACCCATTTAGTGCTGATAAAAATGTAAATTGTACATAAACTATGATTGTTTAAATCCATGTAATCTCATTGAAGTGTCATGTTAATGGTTCTTATTATAAGGTATCTACTTTGAACTTCAAGTGTCTTATAATCATAAAAGCATTTGCTTGTTTGTTGCAGATCTGATTAATATCATAAGATATGCTAAATACAGATAAAAAACATACTAAAAATAAATACAGAATGTTGGAGTCCATGTTGTTTGGAAATATCAATCTTATCATATATAATATATATATGGAAATTATTAATGGAATAAATTTGATAAATACAAAAGGATCTAGGACACTGGGTTTTCAGTTTTACATACATATTTGTGACCTGAAAGGCCAATGAGAAAATTAAATTCATCTTCATTTCTTTTTTAATCTGCTTCTGAACACCAGTAGACATACTGTTATTGACAGGGGAAAGCTCATGAGGACTCAGAACTAGACAAAGAACTGCAGACAACTAAGGATTTCTGGGAGTGGAAGAAATGGTCTTAACAGAAGAAACACACTAATTGGCTACTCAATACCAAATGGTCATCCCTGAAAACATATACATTACAGGTAATATTGTATAGACTAAGTGTGTTTTATTTATGTATTTTATGTATGTATTTAAGATATATGCATGAAATTGAAGGAAAGCAAGGAGGATATAGAAGGGCTGGGGAGGAGAAACAAAAAGGTGTAATTATATTGCAATCTCAAAAATGAAAAAAAATGAAATGAATATGATATTATGATTATCATAATAGTTTTGATACATAAATAAAATTTACTGAAAATTATGAGAAATTATAGATTGTAGGTTTGTTTTCTTTCCACCAATAAGTAAAATGTTTGTTATCTTTCATTGTTTTTTTTTTTCATTTTGCAAAAGGCATCATGCCTTTTTAATCTCTGTATTTAGGTATAATATGCCTTCATAATATCACTACTCACATGACACATACAATTGCACTTCCCAATTTGTCTTAGAATTCCATGAGCCATTTTTCCATCTAGAGATCTTTATTATTGGACTGTCCATCTATATCTTACTATTTTTATCCTGTCAAATTAATTATCAAGTAACCCATTTGATAGATATCATATAATTAGCATAATATACACTGTTACATGTTAGAAGAAACGTTACTACCCTCCACATATTTCTGGGCAATTAAATGAGCAAATTTAAAAAAAACTCACATAATCCAGATAAATAATTTCCTACAATTTGAAAGTGGTTTGTTTAATGGAGATGATTACACTGCACACTTTTGTTGTTTTGTACGTTTCTTCACTCCCACCAAACCTGTTGCTTTTCGCAGGTGCCTCCAAGCATCTGCCTGCAGGAAGTCATTTAAAATTGGGGCAGGCTGGGAGAGTTTCCATGGAAGCAGAAATTAACCCCCAGGAACCTCTGAAGAATTCTCTGGAGCACATCTGGCACAGCCTTCATCAGAGACAATTGAAGCAAATCCCCATTACAGAGCGTAAGGAGAAGGAAGAACGTTCACCTGCACGATCATACCCTTGACTGTGGTAAAGCTTTCTTTGGTGCAATTTTGCATGAACATCCAAAGAAAATAGGCACAATTTATTTTTTTCTTTAAACCATCTTATTCCATCTTGATTTAAAAAACAATATACTTGTTATAGTTGTTAAAGACTGATGAAACGTATCAATCGATGTAGTGCCACTTTTGTCTTTTTGCATGCTTTTCTTTTTCAAAACTTGTGTGCTTTCAGAACAAGTTTTAATAACTCAAGCAATGAAGGGACACAGACATCCTGGGGACAATAGCAGCTTAGAAACACTCAGGGTGGGAACATTTCTCAAATGTTAATGTTGGATTACCCATTTTTATAAGAAACTGCCAAAGTTTATAATTGCCAACATACCTGGCACTCTAAATTCACAATCGCTTGCTCATTTATCCTCAAACACATGTTGTCTTGGAAAGACTTGTCATCGGCCCACTTTTAAAATAGATGAAACTAGCCATGGTTACTCAACATACTCAATTTCACATCAACTAGTCTGGGACCAGACTCAAATGTTTTAACTACTACACAGGTTAACGTTTGCATTTCATGAAAATATCTGTGAATTCAAAATATTAACAGTTGTCTAAATGGAAGCTTTACAAAAGATTCTTCAGAATGTCATTTTCCATTGGAATATACAAATTCAAATTCTCCTATACCTGCTATTTATTTCTGCTACATTCATGGAAATGGTTTTTACATTATAAAGAAATGATTGACTTAATAAACAGATCAGTAATGCACACTGTATCTTACTCTTCTATATCTATTTTAAAACTGACTTAGAGAAGGATTGTAACGGAAGAATCGAGAGTTTAGGCATACAATGCCTTATGCTACACTTTGTAAATCTCAATGTGATATTGCAAACTGAAATTGAATTTAGCATTTTTCCAGCAATGTCTACTGAATTTCTCTGAAGCAATTTAAACCACAATATTTAAAATTACCCTGTTTCTGTTCTCAAGGCTGTTTTCCACTGAACGTCACACATCACCTTTTCTTCTTTTTCTTTTGTTTTTAAATTTTTAGACCTAATCCTAAATAGATCAGTTTGAACTGGAGCTCCATATAGGGGATTATGTTGAACTTCTGATAGTATCTACCTCGCAAGTGCTAGGATTATGATAGCATATCTTGTTTCATACACTCTTGGGGATGGAGAACTTTGTTCATTCTGGGCAAGTTCTCTATAAACAATGTGATACTAAAATTCTTAGAAACACAACTATTTGGTCTTCCATTACTTCAGTACTTGATATATTGTCTATAGTTCATCTATATTCTCCCCTCTCGCTACTGGCCTCTGTGGCAAATCTGCGCTAATATGCATTAAATATGTGATCATGTGTATGGGAATTAACGTAATTTCACTGTAGATGACAGACATAAGAGCCCATCTAAATCAGCTTGTCCCAACATAGATACATAAGGAGGGCTAGTGGCTACCTGTTCTCTCATATCAAGAACTAAAAAACATCACTATTGTTTGAAAGGAATAACCAATGAGGGATAGCTTCAAAGCACCAAGAAACTCACACATCCTAATACTGTAAGGAAGATCCATTCCCTTTGCTATGTCTTCAGCATGTGATCAGCTTCATTTGATAATTACCACATTATTGGTTTAGCTGATAGTATATTTTCTCCTCTGCCAATCTTCCATCCAGCAGGGACGAGAGCCATTTCTTACTGTTCACTGCAACTTTTGAAGTAGGTTAAATGCATGACACATAATAGATATGAAGTGAATGGTATTCTCTGGTGATTTTACTCCAAATTTTTAGGCTACATAAAGCCTAGTGGCACAAATTCTGGTTCCTCTTGTTTCCTTTGCCCATTCAGATAATGTAATGATAACTTGCTTTATGTTCTTTCATCACTGCAAAGCTTGAAATGTCCAGAGAGATTCAGTGACATTTGCTATTCAAACATTTTTGTTGAAGTTAATAGCAGTGCTTCTCAAGGGGTAATTCAGCATGAATGGTGAGTCTCACAGACATTCCTCTAAGAAAACTTTAGGTGAATACAAAAACATGCCGTGGTTTTAGTATAAAGCAATCCTCAAAAGTCTCAAGAGCAGTGAAAAACCAAGAAGTATATTGTGAAATAGAGCTTGTCACACAGTATATGGTTGTTGCACTTCATCTGGAATAATCTAACAGCAAAATCAATGAATTGACCTATTTCTCTTATTAACAAACCTAGCATGATTATATTACTATAATCTAAACAATAAAACGTACATTCTTTACATTTCTGACCAGTTAATTATAAAGTAATTGTGAATTCAATGCCTTTTATACTAAACTCATTACAACCCTACATGGATCTATATATTATAACCAATTCCCATACCATCATAACATAATTATAAATGATTTTAACAATATAAAGTATTTAAAGTTTATAAAACTATAATTTTAATATTTATTTATTTCTATGTACTGTGGGAGAGGAGGCAGGTCCTCCATGGCACACGGCACATGTATGGAAGCTACAGAAGACGTTCTACCAATGTCGTGGCCAGTATCAATGTTAGGTTATCAAGTTTGTGTGGAAAAATCTTTTACTCAATAAGCCAAGACAATGACACAAGATGACATTGTGAATAAAATGTTAAAACAGTTAAATTGAAAAGAAGAAAAGCTCCAAAAACGTAGCATAAGGCAGAAGTGTTCATTTCATGTAATGTTCGTTTCAACAAAAATATTAAAAAGGTTTTATATGTTAAATTTCAGAAAGCAGTGATAAAAAAAAATGACTGGAGCCAAATTCTCATTTACAAATGACTGTCCATTTCCAAACAATAAAAATACTGATGTTAACTGATTAAATAATATTCTCTATGGTATCCCTTCCTTTCTTCATTCTTCTACCATTGACTGCTACCAGACTATATACTTGACTGTCAGCGTTAGTACAGGAAACCAAAATGTGTCAAAAGACTGAAGGAGACTTCTCAACCTTATTGATATTATTATTTTTATTAGTAGTAATAATAATAATTGCTTTTTTTGAGACAAGGTTTCTCTTGTAGTCCTGGCTGTCCTCTACTCACTTTGTTATTTTTTTTATTTTTATTTTTTATTAATTCATTCTTGTTACATCTCTATGGTTATCCCATCCCTTGTATCCTCCCATTCTTCCCTCCCTCCCATTTTCCCCTTATTCCCCTCCCCTATGACTGTTCCTGAGGGGGATTACCTCCCCCTGTATATGCTCATAGGGTATCAAGTCTCTTCTTGGTGACCTGCTGTCCTTCCTCTGAGTGCCACTAGGTCTCCCCCGCCAGGGGACATAGTCACTATGGAATACTACTCAGCTATTAAAAACAAGGAATTCCCGAAATTTGTGGACAAATGGATTGAGCTAGGGATGATCATAATGAGTGAGTTAACCCAGAAGCAGAAAGACTCAAATGGTATCTACTCACTTTGTATACCAGGCTGTCCTCGAACTCACAGAGATTCTCCTGCCTCTACCTCTGAAGTGCTGGGATCAAAGGCATACACCACCATGCCCAGCTTCAAGCTTATTTTTAATCATAGTAATTTTGTGGACAGTAAAGCAGGACTTATCTATAAGTTCCAAAATAATAAAGTAGATTACCTCAGGAGAATGCAACTTAGAATATGCAGCCTAAAGTGACTTTGTGCTTCTCAGCAGCTGGAGGAGGTGTCACTCACAGCTAGTTATATGAGATAAAACAAAATTAGTTTTCCGATTTTATAGCATATTTTCACACAATTATATATTTCATTATGATTTTTGGAGAATCTCCATCTATAGTAATTGTGATTCCCTGATGGTAAACAAGGCATAGTATGTCTGTCTTCAGAAGTTGCCAACTTCAATAAGAGGTACAGAAATACATAATGCTTACAAATTATAAAATCTGCAAATGTGATAAATGTTATGAGTTCCCGGACCCAAATCATATATAAAGAAATTAAGAGGTTATGGGTGGATTTACACAGCATGAAATAACAAGTACATCAAGAAAATTGAAGTGCAAAGTCTGTAAGATGAATGAGGGTCTGAGTTCTCAGTTCCCTGCTTGAAGGTAGTCAGTGAGTCCAACACAACTAAGATATCAACGTAGAGAAAGTAAGAGAAACTAGATTATATAGGACCTGAAGGTCGTGATAAATAGAACTGTTTTACTCTAACAGAAGTGAGAATCATTCAGATATCTTTTAAGCAGAGAAAAACACATTTAATCAGTTTTTAGGATTACTTTGCAGGCTAGCGAGATGGCTCAGTGGTTAAGAGCAATGACTGCTATTCTAGAACTCTCTGAGGTTAATTCCCAGCCACCACATGGTGGATCATAACCCTCTATAATGGGATCTGGTGCCCTCTTCTGTCATGCAGGCATACATGCAAATAAAACATCCATATACGTAAATAAATAAACTTTTAATACTACTAATAACAGTACCTTTTATAAAGATTATTGTAGATGCTATATGAATGAATATAAGAGTTGTGCATTGTGACAGTATTTAACACTCTTAAAGAAAAGTCTTTGAAGTGAATTCATAACTCTCTGGAAATGAAACAAATTGAAAAGGTTATTACAGGAGCAGAGCAGAGGAAGAATATAATAAGATACTATAAAAGCAAAATAGACTATATGTAGGTCTTAAATTTTTACATAGAGTTCAGAAACAGGACAGCATCACTTAAAATCTGTCTTTATCTTTTGTCTCATGTGTACGTATGTATAGTCTAGAAACCAATGTGGGATTCCTTTGTTTAATGTTCTTTGCTTGTTTATTGTTTATGTCTAATATAGGAGGTCCCACTGAATCTGGAGCTCACTGGTTCACCAAAAGTAGCTGTGTCACAAGCTCCAACAATTGTCTGGTCTTTATTAGGGTTACAGGTACACACCACGATGGCCAGCATATTACGTGGGTCGTGCCAATCTGAGCACCAATCCTGATTACAGGGACAAGGGAAATGATTATACAATATCTAAGGGATCAACTGACTGAGCCGTCTCCTATGCTCCTACTTTGGATTTTATATTAAATAAAACCACACATATTGAAATCTGAATACTTGCCAATTTCCAAAATGGAAAGAACAGGTACAGTGAGGCTTTTCATCAAACAGTTATGGCAAGTCCTCATCAAAGGCCTTATGATAAGTTAACAGAGACAGTCAAAATGTATAACTATTGTGATTTACAAAGCAGAATGGTGGTTTCTAGACTGCTGCAAAGATAATGCAAATTTTGTATTTAACCAAAGTAGTAAAGATGAATTTTTCTTCAAATGATCAGGTGATAACTGTACAATGATTATGAAAGTTTTCAATACTTTGGAACTTTATACATAAAGAATATATTACGCTCATTTAACTTAAATGTATTTGAGCAGAATAAAAATAGAAAAAACTATTTATCTCAGCAACAAACCATGAAAGATTATTTTACCTAGTTAAATTCCTGAAAATCCTAGTGGATATTTGGAAATATATTCTAGATAAATTTCATGTGTAATGTGAATACATGTGAACCTAAATATAATGTAAGAAACTGAATGGTTGATGCAGCTGCGTTTTGAATTTCATTCAGAATAGCTTGGAGAATATTTTGCATGCTCCATGTGTCGGGTTTCAGGTATTTTCACGTCCTTGTTAAGATCCAGCATCTACTTTTCCTCATTTTAAATAACTTTCACTTGACTTTCATTTCCATACCAATAAGTTCATTCTAGCAATAAAATTTTATTGTCAGTCTTTCAAAGTTTTTATTTTCGCCTTTTTATGAATACTATTGGGAGAAGAGAAAGAGCCTTACCCTAATATACCCATGTGCCATTCAAATTTATATCCTGGAGCTAATCAAAAGGTTAGAGGATTTATTTTCTCTTATGATTATCCAAATGTGAAAATTTTATAACATAAGGTCTTCTAAGAATCCTATACCACCAAGACTTTCTTAAATCTATCATAATTGTTAGACTGAAGAGCTCCCAAGTTTTGGGGGATATTAAAAAGGTACTCACATCCTACCTATTCTTGCTTAGTAATTAGCAATATATGCTGTACAGAAATTAACTGATAAGAGTGTTGTGTAATCTTTCTGTCATAAACTTGTATTCATTTTCTTAAGAGTTAACATTTAAATTTATTCATGCAGAAGAGAAATGACTCAGATATCTCCCTGTCTTCTGTGAGATATGGACAGAAATTGCGTTCCCTAGTCAGAGGCATCTAGTCAATGTGATATGGATGTAAGAAACTACTTTTTTATTGGAGGCAGCATCTGGTGACAGGAGTCATAGTAGTTGGCTGAAGTTCAAGATATGATATCCATATGTTCATGTGGTACAGTGTCATAGCGCAGTCAAAGTCCTTGTACTGAAACTGAAGGCTAGACATGGCTAGTTAAGCACTATTTTCCATGGAAGAAGGTCACCTCCCTCTGAGTCTTCTCTTTACATACTTTCCTAGCAGTGTCTTAAGACTGTGTTTAGCCTCTCAATAATTCTGTGAGTTGTATAATACATTTTAAATTAATTGTTTCTAGGTCAACTAGTAAGAATAGATTGTATGAATAACAATGACAAAGATGATTCTGGAAGGGAGAGATTTGATAAAGATACTCCATTTAAGCTGAGAACTCCATAACCTCTCATTATCTACACATTGTCCAGTTGAGCATCTCTATGTTAATTAGCATCAACTGCAAAACTAAGCTTCTTTGTTGATAACTGATCAGTTCTGGAACCTACAAGAAGCGCTATGTCATTAAGAGTGATTTTAGCTTTACCATGTTCATGTAGTAGAATTTTAAAAGTAGGCTTTGCCATAGGCCCATGGTGGAAAAATAATTTGAAATATGGTAATAGTGAAACATGGGAGATAACACCAAGGTTATATCTTTCAGACAGAATGGGATAGACACACGTGAGCTCACAGAGACTATGGCAGCACTCATAAAGTCTTGGCAAGGTCAAACCCACCAAATACCAGAACTAAGAAAGGGAACTAGACACAAAGTTCCACCTCTAATAAAGAAGCTACTTGAAATATATTCTGAATGAATGGGGAAAAATCCATTTTCTTCAATGGAATGTAACTGAGAATACAAACCATACCCCAGTGCAGTCAGTCTAAGTACAGGAGTAGTTGACCAACAGAACACTAGCACCATGTTTTTGTTTTACATGTTTTTGTTTGTTTTGCTTGTGTGCTTTTTAATATTGATTTTAGTTTTTTCAATGTATTTTAATTTATGTTTTTGCAATAATTTTGTTTTTGCAATATTTTGTTTCTCTTATCTGATACAGGTTGAGGGAGAGAGAGAGAGAGAGAGAGAGAGAGAGAGAGAGAGAGAGAGAGAGAGAGAGTGTGTTTAGTAAGTAGGAAGGTGGGAAGGATTTGGGAAGAGTTTGGAGACATAAAAATTGTGATCCAAATACATTGCTTGAAAAATAATTTTCAGTAAAATTAAAGAAGTGACAATCTGATTGATAAAGGTGAGAAAAGCCTACAATCAGAACGTGAATTTGCCCTTTATCTGTAGCATTTGTGAATGAATATTATCATTCAATAAGCAAATATGTCATCCAGACACATGGGACATGGGATTCAAGGTATCCCAGGAACTGAGTTAAGAGTTAGAACAAAATGACAGGCTACGAACTGAGAAAAGATCTTCACCAAACGTACATCTGACAGAGGAGTGATATCCAAACTATATGAATAATTCAAATACCATCAAATGAAATAATACAACTAAAAAATGGGGTACAGAACTAAACAGAGAAGTCTCCACAGAGGAATATTGAATGGCTGGGAACCACTTAAAGAAATGCTCAACATGCCTAGTTATCAAGGAAATGCAACTCAAAAAGACTCTGAGACTCCATCTTACACCTATCCGAATGGCTAAGATAAAAAAACTCAGGTGACAACACATGCTGATGAGGATGTGGAGAAAGG
>CAJRSG010002620.1:37673-57676 GCA_907169655.1 Acomys percivali | reverse complement strand
AGAGAGAGAGAGAGAGAGAGAGAGAGAGAGAGAGAGAGAGAGAGAGAGAGAGAGCTCTAGACAAAAACAACCAAACACACACTTCATTATGTCTAGGTATGTTTAGGTATCACTGATATCTCAAGAATTTTAACATGAATGGGTGTCAGGTTTTGTCAAATGCTTCTTCAATCACTAAGATGATCATGTGGGTTTTTTTCTTTCAGTTTGTTTACATGGTGGATTTCTTTAAAGGATATCTGCATATTTAAGCACCCCTGAATGCCTGGGATGAAGCCTATTTGTGCATAGCAGATATTTTTTATGTGTTCTTGGATTCAGTTTGAGACTGTTTTATTGAGTATTTTTTCATCAATGTTCATAGTGGAAATTGTGTTGAAATTCTCTTTCGTTCTTGGGTCTTTGCATGGTATCAAGGTGACTGTGGCCTCCTAAAGTGAGTTTGGTAATGATCCTTCTATTTCCAATTTGTTTATTTCATCTGTGAGTTTGATTATTTCCAGCTCTCTACTCCTCTTGGGTATTTTGACTTACTTTTAGTCTAGAACTTTTTGGTGTGCTTTTATGTTAGTAGTATTAAAACACTACAATTTCTTAATGAAGTACTTTGTGCTATTAACTTTCCCCTCACCACAGGTTACATTATGTCCCAAAAGACTGGGTGTATTGTACCTTCATTTTCATTGAATTTCAGGAAGTCTTTAATTTCTTTCTTTTTTTCTTCCCTGACCCAGTTGTCATTGAGTAGATAATTGTTCAGTTTCCATATCTGTAGGTTTTTTGTCATTTCTGTTGTTGTTGAGGTTCAGCTTTAGTCCACAGTGATATGATAAGACACAAGGGATTATTTCAACTTTCTTGTATCTGTTGAGGCTTGCTTAGTGACTTATTATATGGTTAGTTTTAAAGAAGGCTCCTTGAGGTTCTGAGAAGAAAGCATGTTTTTTGTTTTTGGATAAAGTTTCTGTAGATGTCTCTTAGGTCTGTTTGATTCATCACATCTGTTAGTGTCATTATTTCTGTTTAGTTTCTGTTTTGTTCACTTGTCTTCTGGCAAGTGTGGGATGTTGAAGTCTCAGTGTTAATGTGTGGGGATTGATGAGTGGTTTAAGCTTTATCAATTTTTTTTTTTACAAATGTGGATGCCCTTGCATTTGAGGCAAATATGTTCAGAATGCAGATGTTATCATGGTCGTGTTTTCCTTTAATGTGTATGAAGTGTCTTTCCTCACCTTTTTTGATTAATTTTGGTTGAAAGTCTATTTTCTTAGTCATTAGAATGGCTACTCCAGTTTGCTTCTTGGTCTCTTTTACTAGAACATATTTCCTCAGCCCTTTCCTCGCAGGTAATGTCTATCTTTGTGGATAAGGTGTGTTTCATGTATGCAGCAGTGTGATGGTTCCCATTTATGCATCCATTCTGTTAGTCTGAGTCTGTGTATTGGATATTTTAGTCCATTGATATGGAGAGATATTAGTGACTGTTAGTTCTTTTTATTTTGATGTTGATTATGGAAGTACACTTGTGTTCTTGTGTTTTTCTGATTTGGAGACTAATGAAGTTATTTATATCCTATGTTTTTCTTTTCTCTCGGGAGGGGTTGTAGTTTACCTCCTAAGGTAGGACTTTTTTTCCCAGTATCTGTAATAGGGCTGGGTTTGTGAATAAATATTGTTTAAATTTTGTTCTCTCATGGAAAATCTTGTTTTCTCCATGTATGCTGTCTTAAAGTTTTGCTCAGTATAGTAGTCTGTATTAGCATTTGTTGCTTCTTAGGGTTTGAATGGCTCAGTTTCTTCTAGCTTTTATGGTCTCTGCTGATAAGTCATGTGTGATTCTGATAGTTTTGAAATTATATGTTACTTAGCATTTTTCCCTTGAAGTTTTTAATATTTTACCTTGTTCTGTAGATTTAGTCTTTGATTATTATGTGGCAGGAATATTTTCTTCACTGATCAAATCTATTTGGTGTTCTGTAAGCCTCTTGATGATTATAGCTATTTCTTTCTTTAGATGGGGGAATTTTTTCTATGATTTTGTTGAAAATTTTTTCTGGGTCTTGGAGACAGGAATCTTTTCTTTCTTTTATTACTATTATTTTATATTTTATATTTTTAAGGCATCCTTCATTTCTTAGATGATTGTGTCAGGCACTTTTCGGATTTAGCATTTTCTTTGATTGTATCTTCTACACCAGAGATTCTTTCCTCCATATCTTGTATTCTTGTCACAACACCTCCAGTTGAGTCTGTGTGACAAATATTACCACAGAACAGAGACAACAACCCTTACCCAAGGGATAGCTTCCTAGAAAGTGTCTGATGTTCTTGCCACTAGTAAACTAATTATAATTTTCTCTTCTCACTCATTTTTTTGGGAACATCCTGATTGTTCTTCTGAATGTTTTTTTCCACTTTTGTTTTTATGTTCTTATCAAAGAACTTTTCAGACATAACTGTTGCTAGGTGACCCTTGACTTATAACTACAGCTAAGAGTAATTTGGTCAAGCTTACCACTGAGTTCCATTCCATTTGTTAATGTAAACATGGCTAGAATTAGTAACTAATGAATAGTTTATATTATGACTTACAAAAAAGTTTTGAGTGTGAATCCAGAGAGTGGCGGATGAGCTAAGAAAGCAAACTGTCTTTACTCACAGATGTTTGCCATAATGAGAGAACACGGACATTTGATAAAGAGAGCACATGCCCTGATACCAATCTAATGACTTATGAATCATTATTCAATATTGATGGCAACATAGTTACACAGCATCCTGTATTTTGAATTCTATGGGATAATAATGTAACCATGTGTAAATGCTCCCATTTTAAAATGTGTATATGAACCTGGCTTGCTTGTCTCCAAAATACACTCATAATCAAACAGCACCTTTGCATTTGTTTTCAGTTGTGTCACTCACCTACCTTTGTCCATCCGCACTTCAAGAACTCCCGACCCAAGGACCAATACCCGACTGAGATGGTCCACAGCATATTCTGTTGTCAGTGATTACCTCTGTAGTTCCTGTTTTCTTCCCAGAATTGTCTCTCTACAAAGTTTCTTCAGTTTGTGCTTTCTTTCTTGTTTCCATTTCTGTCTTCAGATTTTAAGCTGTTTGATTTCCTTCACCTATTTTTTTTGTATTTTCCTGTATTTCATTGAGTGGTTTATTCATTTCCTCTTTTAAAGCCTCAATCTGTTTGGCTATATTATCCATCCTGAAGTTCCTTAAGGACTTCCTCTTTAAAAGCAGTCATCATCTTCACTAGAATTTATTGTCATTTTCCTTTGTTTCCTTTGTGCTATGGTACCCAGGGCTGCTTACTGGTAGATAACAGGCTTCTGGAGATCCCATGTTACTCTTCCGTGTGTTGTGTATGTTTTTACAATGGCCTTTAGCCTTTGGTTGTCTCTGGTGTTTGCTAGTAGTTCTTGCTGCCTGCTGGACTTCTTAAGGGTGCAAGAATAGCCCTGGGCAGGAAGCTATATGTATCTGAAGATGTCCTGCTTAGATTGGTAGTTATGGACTCTGAATGGCAGATAATGCTCACAAAACTGCCTATGCGTCTCCTCTGATGTATGATCCACAGGACTGACTGGGTTCCTTAGCATCCTGGGGGTTCTCCTCTTGCCAGAAGATTCCTAGAGTCACCTGAACTTTGCTGGCTTTCTTTCCCTGAAGTTAATTGGATCCAGCTGCCCAGACACTGTGCTTTCTGGGCTCAGTGATTGCCTTCAGCTCTCCTCTAATGTATGATCTTCAGGACTGACGGGACTCCTTAGGGACATATAGATCCTTCTCTCACCAGGGGAAGTCCCAATGTCAGTTGCTCTTCCACTGACTGTCTTGCTCTGCAAGGTTAATGGGTACCCACTGCCCAGACACTATGCTCACACACTGTGCTCCCATGGCACTGCCATCTTGGAGAACTGTTATCTCAGAGCTCTGGTTGTTCTCCTTTGGGAGATGGATTGCTTTTAAGGGAAGCAGCTGGGACTGAGTCTGTGGATCCTGGGCATCAGGCAGTCTGAGCGGAGCTGGGCCCCCTGGTACCTAGGAGGTATCCACGCATAGGTTGGTGGGAGTATGCTGGTGGCATTTGTCTGAGACAGAAATCCCTTGGAACCCTGAAAATTTTCCAAGGATTAGCCAAGTGACCTGAGGTTTATCCACTGTTCCCCTTAAAATGGTCTTTCTTCTCACCTGGGAAATACAGACACTGGGGTTTGGGGCCACACTGCAATGGCCTATAAGTCATTCTGCAATCACTGCTGTTCCCCTGGTCTGATACATGATCAGTGTCACTATCTTGGGTCTCTGCTCTTACATATCGTGACACTCCTATTTTTCCTTTGATTTATACATTATTATACATTGGCATACATAATTGTATGGAATGATACATTCCACAAGGGACAGTGTCATATCATTGCACTGTTTCTGACAGGTTGACAACACAAATAATGACATAGAGGGTTTTCTGTAATATGTGAAAGCTTATCTTATCTTAGCCTTGTTCCCAACTAGTTTGTATTACTTACATTAACTCATTTAATTAATCACCCATTACTCTACATTCTGCCATGTTGCTTGCCACCTCTGCTCAGTCCTGACATCTGCTTGATTCTGTGTGAGTGCCTGTCATATACTCCTGTACCTGTTTTTTTTCCAGAGTTCCTATCTCTCCAGTTGTCCTGCCTACCCTCTGAAGCTTTGCTATTGGCGATTCTCCTCTTATGAAACACTGAGACAGATGACATTTCTTTAAAAAAAATCAAAGTCTGGCCTGTACTCATATCTTTGCTGGTTCAGAAATCAGCATTTGAGAAATACAAAGATAACCATTAAACAGTGCCAAAGATTATCCCAACAGGATCATCTCTAGCTATGGGCTTTTGACCATGTTTATGTGAATTATGAAGAATATAGGTATGTGAATGGACTTGTAAGAAACATGGTGAATGAGGTCGCTCAGATACATAAAGTCAAAAGCTTCATGAATGCATTCATGGATTGTTCCACTATTTGTAGAAGCTAAGAGACTAAAAATGTGCCACTAGGATCTGAGGAAGCAATGAAGATAATATCGCAAAATACAGATAAAAAGAAAGCAGAGAATGGAGACAGAGGATACATAATGTTTCAAACATGAAATGGTGTAGGGAAATGGAGAAATTAGAATTTGGTGTAGGAAAAACTAAGTTGATAAGAAATGTAAGATGAAATTTAGCATCTTTCAATGTAAGTAAAAACAGAAATATAGAGGCCATATAATGTATGTAGAATAACAAAACAAAGTGGAGATACTGGGAGTAAAGTAAAAAGCATTATGGAGTAGAGAAACAGAGTTTTTTTGCTTTTACAATTTTACTTTTTAAAAGATTTATTTATTATATAGACAGTGTTCTGCCTGGTTGTACACATGCATGCTAGAGGAGGCCATTAGATCACACTATAGATAGTTTTAAGCCATCGTGTATTTTCCTGGGATTGAAGTCAGGAATTCTGGGAGAGCAGCAAGTCTTCTTAAACTCTGAGCCATCTCTCCAATCTCCACAATGACAATTTTATTTCTATAGCAAAATGTTGAGAAATAATGAATAGTTCATAGGTACATAGTATATATTTGCAAAGGCTTATATGATGTGTTGGTGTAATAAATCTGTGTTCAGATTATGGTGTGGGTTTAAGGATCTGCTGATATAGCATTTTAATAAAAATAATGAACTTTATGAAAATATGAATGTAAAACTGTAGACATGCAGAAAAGAATTGGAGTTTACTTAAGAGTGTTGTCTCAGTGCTCTGGTTTGTGTCATGCTCTGTCTTTATGTGAGATATGCATGCCAAAAGATGAGTTGAAGTCACATAGATGACTTCATGAAGTCACATGTTTTATTTTAACTTGGGAGTTTTTGAATAGAGGTGCATGCATGGATGGAGACTCCTGCTTCCAGAAGACCCAACTTATCAATTGAACAACATCTCAGTACCAGTCACATGAAAAAACTCTGTGAGTTAATGATTAGAGAGCTCTCACATGTACTAGAAACATTATGAGGGATTGCTACTGCTCTAAGTTGTCCACAATACCTCTATAATTTGGCTCTATTTCTTAGAAAGAATCTAAACATTGTATAGATTATGAGTACTACAGGGGTCAGAAGACCCTAAAGAAACTGTCTTCCAGAACATAATAGGATCATGTACATTTGAACCTACAGAGACTATGACAGCATGCACAGAGTCTGCACAGACTCAATCCAAATAGAGTCCCCGTGTTGAGAGAGGGACATGGCCAAATGTTCTTACTCAAGGAAGAATTTTTCTGAAACTGATCACTTGAAAAAGAAAAATTAGTTTTCTCCAATTTAACATCACAGGGTAAACCAATAAGATAATTAAATCCATAAGTAAATCATTAACCTCACATGCCCAGCAATAGAAGGCCATCAGTAAATGAACTCAACAATATTCTGTAGATATTTTCCCTTTACAATATTTTCATGCATTTCTTTTTGTCTCAGTTCTTTTTTGCCTATATGTCATGGTGACAGACTTGTATTTGTATCTCCATGTGTTCATGTGTTTCTTTCTTTCTTTCTTTCTTTCTTTCTTTCTTTCTTTCTTTCTTTCTATCTTTCTTTCTTTCTTTCTTTCTTTTTTTTTTTTTGCTTTATACGAAAAGATTGAAAAGTTCGATATTAAAATGGCTACACCTGCTTGCTTCTTGTGACCATTTGCTTGGAATATGTTTTTCCAACCTTTTACGCTGAGGTAATGTCTATCGTTATGGGTGAGGTGTGTTTCTTGAATGCAGAAGAATGTTGGAACTTGTTTATGCACCCATTCAGTTAGTCTGTGTCTTTTTATTGGAGAATTGAGGCCATTGATGTTGAGAGATATTAACTACCAGTGACTGTTAAGAGTCTTAATTTTGATGTTGTTTCCAATCAAGCGTTTGTTATGATCATAATGAGTGGGTTAACCCAGAAGCAGAAAGACTCAAATGGTATAAACTCACTTATATCGGCATACTAGCCCAAGGGGCATGTCCGAAGAAAGCCTTCACTTACCAGGAAACTGGAACAGAGGGGAGGACATCCTATTGGGACTCTAGATGAGAGAAGCATGGGAGAATAGCAAAGTAGAATGATCCAGAGGGTCCTAGAATCCTACAAGTAGAACATTATGATAGGCAGATTTGGGCCAAGAGGTCCCGCTCAAAGTAAGGCACCAGCCAAGGACAACACAGGTGGTAAACTTTAAACCTCCACCCAGATCTAGCCAATGGTCAGAACATTTTCCACACTTGAGTGGAGAGTGGTGCCTCACATTTGACCATGTGTCCTGGAGGGGGAGACCTGGTGGCACTCAGAGGAAGGACAGTAGGTTACCAAGAAGAGACTTGATACCCTATGAGCATATACAGGGGGAGGTAATCCCCCTCAGGAACAGTCATAGAGGAGGGGAATAAGGGAAAAATGGGAGGGAGGGAAGAATGGGAGGATACAAGGGATGGGATAACCATTGAGATGTAACAAGAATAAATTAATTAAAAAATAATAACAGTAAATAAAAAATATTTGAAAAGAAAAGGAAAGGAAAAGAAAAGTTGTGTGATTGGGTATGTGGGGAAGGTTGAGGAGTAAGTTTGGGAGGGATCAGTAACAGGAATATACTGTGTGAACATTTTCAAATTACATAAAAATGAATAAAAACAAGGAAATATAAAACATTGAAGTACTTATCAATGAATCTCCACTGTGTTTTAGCATGTAAATATCACATGTCAATCACAGCAGGAGCAGGGCAGCTATAGACTTAAGGAATGAAACCATAGATGATACAGTGTCCCCTGCACACCCACCTCATCTCTCAACTAGAGATTGTTGGCTCAATTGTGCCCCCTGATGATCCTGAGCTCCCCTACATGTAGATTTGTCATGGCTGACATTGAAGTGGCACAGTGTCTCTTTGAACAGTAACACAGAGAATGTAACTTTGTAATGATTCAAGCATAGTGACTGTTGTGTGATACTGTACCAAAAATATGTGGAAGAAATGTAAATTCCACACACTACTATTCTTCTTTAAATAACTTTTGTAATGTTTTGAACATTTGAATTTGCATTTATTTGTCTGATAAGATTCTGTAGACCAGCTTTGGGAAAAGAGAAAGAAAAAGTCTCATTGGCTCCTTGGTAGGGAGAATTGAGCTGGTGGAGAACAGATAGATAAAAGACGCAAGTGTTGGAGAACAACTAGTTAAAAAACTAATTACTGAAGAAAAATTGAAGAACGAAAGAATAATAATTATTGAGGCTATGGTACAAATTTTGGTAGAAAACTAAAAGGTCTTTTAGATCAGAAGATTCTTATTTCCCTTCTGTTCTAATATATTTCTTTGGACAACCCCATTACTTTATTTAAAGTGAAGCTAAATTTTTTCATTACAGATTACCTGATGCTTTCTTTTATCTTTTACAATCAATAGTGAATGTAAAAATCTACAGAACAAGAAAATAATCTAACAAAGGAATAAAAATATTATTGTATAACACATACCTGGGCTGCTGCAGAGTCCCTAGCAGAAAGTAGTGTCACAACTGTGACCCAATTTGTTCTCCCTTGTGTACTCGAGTTAGTCTCTATCAATGCATCATCATGGTCTTCCCTTTTTTATTGTTTTATTTAAAAAGAAATATGTCAATGGAGGTGACCACTGGTGAAGATGTTGAAAGGTCTGGTGTTCTGTAGGGTATCCTAAATCAACATAATTTTATTTGTACATGTCTTTTCACAAAGGTGACAAGGCCACTATAAGACTGTGAGGAGGAATAGGAAAAACATGAATGCTCAAAATGATTATTTTTGAGCAAATACTCAGGCTAATCTCCTCTGTCTTCTCAGTCACAGGGCACATTCCTGCACCCCTCAGGTTTCTGACACACTGAGGATGTGGTTACAGCACTGTGTCTCTGGCACAGTAATAAATAGCAGAGTCTTCAGATGTCAGGCTGCTGAGATCCATGTAAGCTGTGCTGGAGGATTTGTCCACAGTCAGTGTGGCCTTGCCCTGGAACTTCTGATTGTAGCTAGTACTACCACTTCCACCACCAATCCATCCAATGCACTCCATGACATGTCCAGGCTTCTGCTTCACCCAATGCATATAGTAGTCTGTGAAGGTGTAGCCAGAAGCTTTGCAGGACAACTTCACTGAGGACCCAGGTCTCCTCAGCTCAGCCCCAGACTGCTGCAGCTGTACCTGGGAGTGGACACCTGTGGAGAGAAAGGCAGAGTGGATGTCATTGTCACCTCAGTCCCTGTCTGCACTTTAGGGTTGGAACTGGGGAGACCCTTACCTGTAGTTACAGACAGAAGGAAGAGGATTATCCAGCTCCATTCCATCCTTAGTGATGGTGTGTTCACTGTACAGAGGACACTGATCAGATGTTGTTTTAGGGGTGTGGACATCCCTGTATTTACCACCATAGACTCAAGTAATTTGCATATTCAGGAGCATGGTATTTCTTAGATAAGGCTCTAGTCAAGCTGGAGAAGAAGAAGGTGTAAAGGCCTGGGTCAGTCCTAATCCTCTGAGGAAATGCACTCCATACTCCTCCCTTCTTTCAAATATATGAAATTACATTTGGGTGAGAGGGTGACATCATTGACTCTTCTGTGACTGAGCACTCTGTCAATCATTCTCAGCACTTTGATCCATTGTGAATGTCTCCATCAATTATTACACACTGAACACAGAATCCTCTGTAAGCAAGCCTGATCCAATAACTAATCTACTTGGCATAAACATGAATATTTATGAGGACATTTGACAACATGACCATTAGCAGTACAACTCTAGTCTCCTAGGGCCTATGTCATCTCTAGGCATGAACTTTTGACCATGTTTACCTGGGGAAAACTCTTTTCTATGATTCAAGCCAAAAAGTCAATTAGAAAATTTGGTTGCTTTGTAACAACCAGGCACCAATGGGTACATCTTACTTATGACTGATGTAGACTGTGAGGCCTGGCACTGCATGAGATCACTGATATCTTTGCTCTCCCTTCAAGCTACACAGCACCTTCCTGTGCTATGAAACCTACCCAACAGGGAGGATTTAGAGATCAGTTAGGTTTTTCTGTGTCCTACAATCATAGTTCATAGCTAACAATTGAAAAGCAAATGAAAGGAATTTTAGCGTTCTACTTTGACTGAGACATATTCTGATAAGCAAGACCTCAAATGAAGACATGGATGTCATGAAAAGCTAATCCTCTCTCATCATTGATGGGAGTGTAGAAAAGTGTACTGAATTTGGAATCAGGTTGGAGGATTCATAAAAAAATGGTTAATAAAAGTATGCTGTATCCCATCCACATCTCTCCAATTTACAGAGTCAAATGACTCTACAAATTATCATAGAGACACCTGAATTTCCATATTTATTCACAGCATGCTATTCATGCTTTATTCACAGCAGCTAGAGAATGGACTCATCCTAGATTTCCAACAAAGGACAAATACATAATGACATTGTAGGCTGTGTTGGACGATGTGAGTGCATCAAGTGTGGATCTGTCCTGAAATTCCTCTACAGAGTTTGTTCTGCCAGTGCTTGGAATATACATCCAATCAATTCAATCCCATGTTCAGGCTTGTAACTCACCCAGAATCCACATAGAGGAAGTGGGGAAGCTACCAGAGTCAACATCCTTCCATCTAACCTTTCATGAAGCTCCAGGACTCCCCAGTCCAAACACAGACTGTAGCACCTGAACCTAGACGTGACGCCTCTAGAAAGGATGCCATGAAATCTTCAGTTGCTGGTTTCCCCTTAGCCATGCTCTGAGGAATGCACTCATCTGTAGCTACTGCCACCAGATAGAGATCATCCAACTTCTGATCAAATTGAGAACAAATGTGCCAAGAGACTGTGGAAAAGTGAATAGTAATCTGGCACTGTTGGTTGTGTGGACAGTGATGTATTTACAACCACAAACTAATTTTGCAATAGAGAGGAAGGATGTTTCTTAGATGAAGACATGAAAATTTTCAGATAGATCTGGTAGTTTTTTATGTTAGTCAGTGTCATGGTAGGTTCTGGTATCTGAAGAAATTCATTCATGCTCCATCCTGGAACCATGCACACAGAGCTCTTTCATCCCATTGGCAATCCATTCACCATATACATGTTTCTTTATGTGAACCTCACATCAAGTGTTCAAAAGACACCTGAAGCTCCTCAGTGTCAACCATATTTCTGATGATAAGAAGGTACATTCACCATCCTACTCTATTCAGACACTTACATAGAGCTCTTCCATCCCAGTGAGAATCCAGTCACCATATCCTGTTCCATAATGTGAACCACATTTCCAGGGTTCTAGAATAATATGAATCTCCTCAGGGTCATTCACATTTGTGATGCTGAGAAGGTGCATTGACAATGCTGTAGAAACTTACTCAGAGCTTTGGAGGCTGCTGTCCATCACAGTCCAATGATCAACAGGAATAAGAACACTTCTTCTCCAAGCTGTAAACTCTGGAACACTTTTCTCCATATTGCTTAGGATCCTGAGTCTCCCATATCCTTAATAATTAATTATAAGTAAGTCATAATCTGGTATTCTATTTAGTCAACATATAAATCTGATGTAGATGTTGTTGATCACAATATGGCTGTTATTTAACAAATAACTTCTCCAGGGTTGTAGCATGGAAATGGTCCATGTAAACAATGTCATCGTCTCTGAACATAATGAAGTTGGCAATGAAATCCACAGAGGCTGCTGGAATACACTCAGTGAACAATTTTCTTAGCTTCTCCCCCAAGCTCAGTATTCTCTTATTCATGGAAGGTCATGACTAATGATTTTCAGAGTCTTGGATATATTTGGTAAGGCTTAGGGAATGATATCTCTGTGGCTGAATTACTCACTAAAGGCTCCAATGTGTTAGTATAGCCAAGACCAATGTATATGACAATTGTGTGTGTGTGTGTGTGTGTGTGTGTGTCTGCAAGAGAATACATGCAGAAAATCATTTGACAGAATCCAAGACACCTTCATGTTAAAAGTCTTAGATAGATCAGAGATACGAGGTACATACCTAAGTATAATACTTGCAAAATACTGCAAGCTTGTAAGCAACATCAAATTAAATCCTGAGAAACTTAAAACAATTCCACCAAAATCAGGGAAAAGATTAGGCACCCCACTCTCACCATAACTCTCCAATGTAGTACTTGAAATCCTATCTACAGCAGTAAGACAAAAAAATCAAAAAGAAACAAATTTGGAAAAAAATCAAATGATCTCTATTCCCAAATGATTGTACACATAAGTAACTGCAAAAATTCTACCAGAGATCTTCTGCAGCTGAAACATACCTTCAGTGACATGGCTGGATTCAAAATTAACTTTAAAAATACATTAGATTTCCTATACCAAAATCCCAAATAGATGAGAAAAATAGGGAAACAGCACCATTCACAATAGAAACAAATAATATAAAGAATTTTGGTGTTATGCTAACCAGGAAAGTGAAAGACCTGTATGACAAGAATTTCAGTTCTCTGAAGAAAGAAAATTTAAGAAAATATCACAAGATGCAAAGTTCTCTCATGCTCATGGATTAGTAAGATTAACATGTAAAAAATGGCCATCTTATCAACAGCAATCTATAGATTTATTGTAATTCCAAACAAAATACCAACAAAATTATCTTCAGATTTTAATTTAAAATAACAATTTTCAGCTTCATATATACAGACAAAAAATGTGCCAAGAGTTGATTAAAAAGAAAAACAATCCTATACAATAAAATAACTGTAGGTATCTCTATTCCTGACTTCAAGCTTTACTACAGAGCAATAGTAATAAAAACTGCATGGTACTGGCATAGAAACAAACTGGTTAATCAATGGAATCATATTAAAGGCCCAGAAATAAACACATACACCAATGGACACTTGATTTTTAACAAAGAAACCAAGTCCATACAATGCAAGCAAAAGCATCTTCAACAAATGGTACTTGGACTAACTGAATGTCTACATGCAGAAAATGAAAATAGTTCCATAATTATTATACTGCACAAAACTCAGTTTCTACTGGATCAAAGGCCTCAACAGACCACAGGGATCCTTGTGAAAGGGGTGGGGAGGATTAGAAGGACCTGGAGAAGACAAGACCAACAAAGGCAAATTCTCTGGGCTCAGGAGGCATTATGAAGACTGAAGCAACAACAACCATGAATCAGCTGGATGTAGGCCTCCAACACATGTAGCAGATAGGTAGTTTAGTCTTCATGTGGGTCCCCTAGTAAGGAGAGCAGAGGCTGATTCTAACATGGACTCTTTTGCTTGGTTCTGATCAGGAGCCCCCTGCATGGTTTCCTTGCCTAGCCTCAGGGTAAGAGAATGTATTCAGTCCTGATGCAACTTCTTAGGCTGCAGTGAGTTGGGGAACTCACCTTTTTTTTTGTAAATAGCGGGGATATTGGAATGAGGGAGGGAGGGAAGGAGGGATCATATAGAGAGTAAGGACATGGAGACATCAGGAGGTAAAGGGAATAATTAGGTCTATTTACTTTATTTATCTGATTTTGATTCAATTTTTGAAAATGGAATCGAATAAGAAATTTGTCCATTTCACTTAGATCTTCAAATTTTGTGGCACATATGCCTTTAAAGTAGGATCTTATGATTCTTTGTATTTCTTCACTGTTTGTTGTTATGTCTCCCTTCTCATTTCTGATTTTGTTGATTTTCATAGTGTCTCTCTGCCTTTTAGTCATTTGGCTAATGGTTTGTCTATCTTGTTGATTTTCCTGAAAGAATTAGCTCCTGATTTTGTTGATTCTTTGAATTGTTCTCTTTGTTTCTAATTTTTTAATTTCAACCCTGAATTTGATAATATCCAGGTGTCTTCTCCTCTTGCATTTTTCTGCTTCTTTTTTTTTTTTTAGGGCTTCCAGATGTATCTTTAAGTTGCTTATGTAGGATATTTTCAATGTCTTTATAAAGACACTTAGTGCTATGACTTTTCCTCTTAGCACCACTTTCAATGTATCCCACAAATTTGGGTATGTTATTCCTTCATTTTCATTGAATTTTAGGAAGTCTTTTATTTCTTCCCTGACCAGGAAATGGTATGTGTCAACAATGCCATGGTCTCTGAACATGATGAGGTTAGCAATGAAATCCACAGAGGCTGCTGGAATACACTCAGTGAACAACTTCTTTAGTTGCTTCAGGCTACTTTAAGTATTAGAAAATTGGTGGATATCCAGTGACCCCTGCTGTTTGTGATAACACAATTGTATAAATTCTCAAAATCAGACAGCTCATCAGTTTCTCTCATTTGCAATGTACCTTTTGATTTTGAGAAGATATTTCAACAATGGAAGGTGAGCTGTGCCTCAACATTGTCTCCAAGAACCACAGCCCTTTGACCAGCAGTTGGTAGATTTAGGTATAGAAAGGACCCCTTATGAAGTATTGAGTAACCAGAATAAAAACTAGAGATACACAGGGTCTCCAAACTGTCTACAAGGCAATTTCCCCACACCTGAAACTGCACTTAGGTCAGAAAACTCAGAACAACAGAAAGAGAAACAAATGTAGCCCTTACAGATCAGTTCCCACCCATAGAAAATATATTCATATCTTAGACGTAACTAGTATAAAGAAAAATTTGAACTGTGGTTCATTCTGTTTGCTAATTCAGCATTTATAGCACAGGTAGACTGTATGGTTGTGTGTAAAGACTTAGCAGGGGTGTTGTTTTCCTTTTGCCATGTATCTTTAAAGATGAACAATGTTGACTATGTCCTCAGGAAACTCTCTTCTCTCTGCATCTACTTTCCCAAAACTTAGTATTCTCTTATACATAGAAGGTTGTGGGAAGGACTGTAAGCTTTGTCACTGGTAAGCTCAGTCTTGGCGGGCTTTGCCCTTGGACACACCATGGACTCCCTGAGCTTAACCTTGAGATAGACAGGATGGAGCCATACTGGGGGTGGAATTCAGGAAGAGGACCAAGGGACTCCACCTGGATTATTGTGTTTCTATTGGACTCTTTCAGTAAAGACATGCTGGACTAGTCAGCTGCATGACTTCTCTTCTATCATACATCAGAACTGATGTTCTGTAGTTGACTTCAGATCAGAAACTAAGACTCTCCAGGAAACACACTCGTCTCCCACAGGAAGAGTTATCATGACAGTTCAGGGGGCCATATGGGCTTATTTTCATGTCAGCATCCATGTTGTTCTGGGAAATATCTATAATCCTGCAGAGCACACTTCAGTACAGTGGAATGCTGATGGCTATTCATGGATGACAATGCACAGGCGTCATTGTCTGATTAAGTGGTGTGAATTTACATAAGTGTCCTCCTCTTACACTGTAACCTATTCACAAAGCTACAGGATCTGTGTGCTTACAGATAGAGGATATAAGCTTATTCTCCTAAATCAAACAAATGTGGGGATCACAATATAGCACAACTGTTGGAATGTCTGTGAAACTGTTCATGAGGTTTTCTCCAACACATTCACATTTCTGATTTCCAGCATCTCTTATTCAGCCTATACTTTGTGCATTATTTTGCCCCTCTCATCTGGGAAGGCACTGTTTATATTGATCATAAACACCCAGGAGTTCCTTTTGGAACTAGGCAATATTTGATGCTTCTGAACCACCTCAGTATTCCTGAGCGCCTCTACAGGGAGTACTGTATGTGAAAACTGGCTCACGTCTCCACACTCTGATTCTCTCACAGACTGATACCCAAGGTGTTCTCAGTGCTCAGATACCTAAGATGAAGGAAAGCCCAGCTTACATGTTTCCTAGGTCTCTGGAGTGTGCACTGAATTTACCTTTGAAAGAAGTTACTGACAAATGCTGCAGCCCATCCCTCTGGAACAAAGTCATGAATCAGCAACATTAAAAACTGAACAGTCTTCAGCAAAGTATCAAGTATGTCTATAACAACCATGTGTCTATAGTCTGTAGGAGATGGTCCTATGTGAGTGTGGTCAGTGTTCTACACCTGGCTTGTTGTAGGCATAAGGTTATTGTGCAGTTTAAATTCTGCTATCCTGTCTAAGCGTTGTGTAAAGTATTCTTCCCAATTGTCCTTCTATTATGTCAGTAAAGCAGCTTAGAGCCAAGTGATGAGCAAAGGAGGGAATAGTGCTGGACTTCCTGCCATCCAGGGAAGAGGGGTTAGGGAATTCATCCACAGGGAGATGTGCAAGGAAGATCCTGAGGAAAGAGCTGAAGCTGAAAAAAACTACAAAGTGCAAGTGTTGCTGTGGTGTTTGCTTGGAGTGAGACACAATAGCACAGAGAATTAAAATACTCAGATTGTGTTGTGAAGCCCTCTATCATAAAAGAATCTCAGTTATTGTTGTCATAGCCAGGTTGAGAAATAAGAAACAAACACTGTTTTATAAAAATATGTTCAACAATTGGAGTCCATCAAAGGGCAGAATTTACTGTAATCTAGCAAGAACTTATGTAGAAAATAAGACTACAGAGGAGGTGCAGAGTTCTGTTCAAAAGCAGAGGAAAGGCAGTTTATAAAGCAGAAGCTCATAGCACCATGATTAGACAGACCCCTGCAGAGCATCAAGGTCTCCAGTTGGCTGAAGGAAACAAAATTTGATACAGAGAGGCAGTTTCTTTAGGTAGAGGGGGGGAAGTGGCCCTTTAACACAAGCAAGCTTTTATTTATTTTTTTATTAATTTATTCTTGTTACATCTCTATGGTTATCCCATTCCTTGTATCCTCTCATTCTCCCCTCCCTCCCATTTTCTCCTTATTCCCCTCCCCTATGACTGTTCCTCAGAGGGATTACCTCCCTCTGTATATGCTCATAGGGTATCAAATCTCTTCTCCGTGGCCTGCTGTCCTTCCTCTGAGTGCCACTAGGTCTCCCCCACCAGGGGACATAGTCAAATGTGAGGCACCAGAGTACATGAGAAAGTCAAATCCCTCTCTCCACTCAAGTGTGGAGACTGTCCTGTCCATGGGCTAGGTCAGGGTAGGGGTTTAAATTTTACCGCCTGTATTGTCCTTGGCCTTAGTTTGAGCGGGACCCCTTGACCCAAATCTGCCTATCATAATGTTCTACTTGTAGATTTCTAGGACCCACTGGATCCTTCTACATTGCTATTCTTCCATTGTTCTCTCATCTAGAGTCCCAATAGGGTGTTCTGCCCTCTGTCTCAGTTTCCTGATAAGGGAAGGCTTTCGTGGGACATGCTCATTGGGCTAGAATGCAGATATAAGTGAGTATATACCATTTGAGTCTTTCTGCTTCTGGGTTAACTCACTCATTATGATCATCTCTAGCTCAATCCATTTGTCCACAAATTTCGGGAATTCCTTGGTTTTAAAAGCTGAGTAGTATTCCATAGTGTATATGTACCACAGTTTCTTTATCCATTCTTCTACTGAGGGATATTTAGGCTGTTTATATGATCTGGCTATTATGAATAAGGCTGCTATGAACATGGCTGAGCAAATTTTCTTGCTGTGTGCTGGTGCATCTTCTGGGTATATTCCAAGCAAGCTTTTCAATGACAGACTTCCCTAGCTGAGGCAGGAAAACACTTTTCAGAAGTACACCTTTATTCTCAGGTAATGTCTATCTTTTATATGAGATGTGTTTCTTGAATGCAACATACTGAAGGATCTTGTTTTTGCATCCATTTTGTTAGCCTGTGTCTTTTTACTGGGGAGTTAAGGCCATTGATGTTGACAGATATTTTGACCAATGGTTATTGGATCCTTTTATTTTGGAGTTAGTGGTGATTTGTGTGGCAGTGTCTGTTTTGGTCCTGCGGATGTGCGATTATCTGTATGTTGCATTTTCCTGGTTGTGGCTGCTCTGGTTTTGGTAAGGGTTTCCTTCTACTATTTTCTGTAGAGCAGGGTTGGTGAGAGATGTATCAATTTCTTCTATTGGAAATTCAGCACCTGAGATTCTCTCTTCCATGTGTTGGATTCTGTTAGTTATACTTGTTTGTTGGATTCCTGCTTCCTTTTTTAATTGTTCCATTTCACTTTTTTTCTCAATTTGTGAATTTTTAAATATTGTCTAATTCTGTTTTAATGCATGAATTGTTATATTTAATTCCATCACCTGTTTGCTTGTGGTTTCTTGTTTCTTCTGGATGGCTTCTATTTCTTTCTTTGTGCTATCCTGGAATTCTTGGAAGGACCTAATCATTTCCTCTTTATAGTTCTCAAATAGGTATATAAGCATGGTTTAGAGGTCATCTTCCTATGACTTTGCCCTAGTAGGTTATCTGTTGGTTTCTGGGCTTTCTGGTGGAGCCATAATGTCTTGATTTTTGTTACTAGACCTCTTATTCTTTCCTTAGGCATCTTCTTAGAAGTCTTGGGCTTTCAGAGCTGGTGTTCTCAGGGGTGAGTACCTTTGATTGGGTGCTGTTTTCTATACTGGGTTCTCAGACTCTGCCTTCCTGTATCTATATTTGTTTGAGCTCTGCGCCTGGATTCTGGGGTTTTATAAGGCTCCTCTGGCTGCTTGTCTTCTCTGAGGGATTCACTACACAATGAATTTGTATTTTGGGTGTTAGATGCTGTGTGACTTCTGTTTTGTTAATCTTTTGCTCTGTAGACAGGCCCCTCTATTTTGGTGTATTGATCGTCTAGCAGTCTGACCTTCTCTTTCTCCCTGCTTGTTGCAGGCCGCCACTGAAACAAGGCGCTGGCTCGCTCTCTGTCACCCATGCTTTTTCTCCATGTTTGGGGGTGCACTAGTTTGTCTCTAGTTTGTTCCTGGTGCACTATCGTTTCTCCCACTGTAGTGGGGTCAGGAACTTGGTGCTCCTGCTTAAGAAAAAAGTCCTATTTTCTGCCTTGATTTCTCGGGCATCTAAACAAGGTCTACATCACTCTCCGCCATCTTGGAATTGACTGGGACAATTTCAAAATGCCTATCTACATTGTCCACCATCACAGACTGTTCCAATCGGGACTTCAGCTAAGCTATGAACTTTTTCAGCATTCGGAGAGTGGACAGCAAAGGTATGAGCTAGTTTTCTTAAGACTGAACAATATCTCAGGGTTCTTGGTCATCAAAAAGAAAACTATGCCTCATTCCCGTGGAGGGGAGTGGTGGATGGTACTTGTCACAGTGTGGGTGATAGATGTTTGTTACTATTTTAAAAGGGTTAGTTATGGGAATTATAAGTGAAACAGTAGATTATTGAATTTGCATTTAAACCAAAGAACATTAATAAGCCAAATATCTTACATTGGTATAGATCTTTGTATTACATTTTGTTACAATTGCTAATGTATTGTACCTACATAGTTGTAAAAATTGCAGTGTTAAGTTCTAGTCATGTTGAAAGGTACTATTACAAACTGGTTAGGGTAAGTAAGAAATATATATTATCAGACAAGCAAATTCATAGTCATCTTAGATAGTGGTTTAGTTAGTTACAAAAATATATTTTCAATATTAACAGAAAATAGCTAGAAATAAGCAGATAAGACTGATGGATAGGTGATCTTTAAAAACCTCAGAGATCTACAGAATATGTCATTTAAAGATTTTTGTTAACTTATTCCTTTTTTTCTATGACATGAGACAGGTCTGCTCCTAGCAGCATCCCATTCTACTTCAAAGAGAATCAATGTTTTCTTCATATGTGGCTAGTGAGCCACTGGGTGAGAAAATATCCTTGTGTCAATTACAGATAGGATACATCCAAACAGGACAAACTTGATGCAGGAGAGTAAACTGCTGAGTTTTGCAAGGACAAGGTATCCAAGTTCTATAAAATCCCTGCTTCACAGAAGAGTCTGTCAAATGTTCTGGGCCAGAAGGCTAAAGATGATGGTCTAACACTATAGAAAAATTTTGGGAGACTGCCTAGGTAGTTAAGTGTCTCTGTCATTTCTATACATTTGAAAGTTACTTGCTTGTACTTCCTATA
>CAJRSG010002620.1:19156-37663 GCA_907169655.1 Acomys percivali | reverse complement strand
GTTGAAGATTAGATACTTATAGTGTCATGTTAGATCCGTCATTGGTTAGATATTCCCTCAATCTCTGTTCCCTCTTTATCCATGTACTTATTGTAGGCTGGTTAAATTTTGGGTAAAAGTTTTGTGGGTTGGTTGTAGTTCCTCTCCCTCCACTATGAGTCCTGTTTGGTTAGGGCGTGACCTCTTCATTCTCCATGATCCGCAACTGTTAGGAGTCTTATCTAGAGTCACTCCCTTTTCCTCCCAGGAGCTTAACCTGTCAGAGGTCTTCTCTTGTCTCAGACATGAAACCCATCAGGTTCCCTTCTCTGCCCTAGACCTCTCACCTGCCAACACCACACTCCCCATATCTGAACCCTACACTGGCCCTACTTCCCCAAACATCCTGCTACCTATTTCCCTCTCTTCATCCACTTCCTTTGCCTATGCTGTTTGCTCTTCAGAGTTTTAATGACTTGCAAATGTAGATTTTTCAAAAATATGGCTATTTCTGTTTGAATAGTTATGCCACCCATTGATTCATATGTTTCAATGCATGGTCACAGTGTGTGGCACTGTTGGGAATGTCAGCCTTGTTGGAGTAGCTGTGGCCTTATTGGAGGAAATATGTCCTCATGGGGGCAGGTTTTGAGGTTTCATATGGACAAACCATACTCATTGTGGGACATAGTCTCCTGCAGCTTCCTGAGGATTAAACACACAGAACTCTCATCTCCTTCTCCAGCACTATGTCTGCCTGACCACAGCCATGCTCCCAACAAAGATGATGAAGATAATGAACTACATCTCTAAAACTGTAAGCCAATCACAAACAAATGTTTTTATTTGGAAGAGTTGGTGAAAGCATGGTTTTCTTAACAGCAATGAAAGCCAGACTAAGACAAGGGCCATACCATCAGTTTGATGACAGTTACCAATAGTCTTAGCAATAGACTGGCTGTTTGTGAGTTTGCATGGTGTCTTTTGACCAATAACTTGAATAATGTAACCTATTCATTGAAATGAAGGCTTCATTTGTTTAGGGAACATGTCTGATTGAATAATTTTCTCCCCATTATTTTGAGATTCAATTTAGATTTCTTTCATTTATCTATATTTCTTTATATATTGCTACTGAACATCTAGGCTGTTTCCTCTTTCCAGCTGTTGCAAAAAAGGGTGCAATGAATATGCTGAGGAAGTGTCCTTGTGGTATGGTAGAACTTCTTTTGGGTATATGTCAATGAGTAGTAAAGCTGGGTTGTGAGACACAACTATTTCCAGGTTTCAAAGCAACCACCAGTTGATTCACCCAGTGGTTGTACAAATGTACACTCCCAACAAAAATGGAAAGGAGTTTCCTTTGATCTCTGTCCTTGCCAGCATGATCTGTCACTCGAGTTTTTTACTCAGCCATTCCAACAGGTGTTAGATGGAATCTCACAGTGATCTTGATTTATGTTTCCCTGACGAATAAATATGTTCACAATCTTTTTGTGCACTTCTCAGACATTAGACATTCCTGAGTTGAGAATTCTCTATTTAGCAATGTACCCCATTTTCAATTGACACTGAATTGCTATCCAGAGAGCAAATACATGATGGACTTTGACCACCTGTCCTTTTGCTAGAGTCTGTTAGATCCAGCAATAGAAGAGACCATGATGAAGTCTTGAGTTACCAGACAAAAAATTAGAGATCGACAGGATCTACAATCTCTCTACAAGGTAGTTTACTCACTTCTGAAACTTCACTTGGGACAGAAAACTCAGATTACCAAGAAGAGGAACAAATGTGTCACTTACAGATCAGTTCCCAACTACAGAAAATATTTTCACAACTGATAAGTAGCCAAAATTTAGAAAACTTGTACTCTGATTCACCCCGTTTGATAATTCAGCACTCATGTCACAGGTGGGCTGTATGGTTGTGTGTTAAGAGTTAGCAGGTGTGGTGTTTCTCTTTGTCATGTATCCTTAAGAATGAAAAATGCTGACTGTGTCCTCAGGCAACTCTTGTCTCTCTGGATATAGCTTCCCCAAGATCAGCATCCTCTTATACATGGAAGCTCATGAGTAATGGTTTTTAGAGTCTTGGGTATATTTGCTAAGGCTTAGAGAATGACAGCTGTAGAGCTGAATCACCCACTGCCAGTACCAATGTGTTAATGTAGCCACCACCAATGTATATGACAAAACATGTACCTGCAAGTGAATACATGCAGAAAGAAATCATCTGACAGAACCCAACATGCTTTCATGTTAAAAGTATTAGATAGGTTAGGGATACAAGGGACATACCTAAGTACAATATTGGTAATATACAGCAAGCCAGTAATATACACCAAATGAAATGAGAGACACTTAAAGCAATTCCACTAAAATCAGGAACAAGACAAGGGTACTCGCTCTCTCAGTAACTCTCCAATATAGTTCTTGAAATTCTAGCTACAGCAGAAGACAACTAAATAAGTAAATCAAGGAGAAATAAATTGGAAAAGAAAAAAGTCAAAGGATCCCTATTCACAAATGATAGTATACATATGTGACCCCAAATATTCTACCACAGATTCGTACAACTGTTAAAAAGTATAGCCAAATGGCTGGATTCAAAATTAAGTCAAAAAAGTCAGTAGACCTTCTATATATAAATTCCAAAGGGCTGAGAAAAATAATAGAGAAACAACACTCTTCACAATAAAAACCAATAACATAAAGTACATTGGTTTTATTCTAACCTGGAAAGTGAAAGATCTATATAACAAGAACTAGAAGAAAGATATTGAAGAAGAAATCTAAAGATGAAAAGTTCTCCCATGCTCATAGATTGGTAAGATTAACCTGTAAAAATGGCCATCTTACTGAAAGCAGTTTGCAGATTCAATGAAATCCCCATCAAAACATCAACAAAATTATCTACATACCTTAAAAGAACAATTCTCAATTTCATGGGTACAGACAAAACAATCCTGTACAGTAAGAGAATTTCTGGAGGAATCTGTATTCCTGACACCAAGCTTTACTACAGAGAAATAATAAAAACTGAATGTACAGGCATAGAAACAAACTGGATCATCAGTGTAGTCAACTGAAGTCCCATAAATAAATGCACACAACTATGAACATGTGATTTATGACAAAGAAGCGAAAACCATGCAATGGGGACAAAAACATCTTTAAAAAATGTGGCTAGTCTAACTGAATGTCTTTATGTAAAAATGTTTCAATCACCTCTTTTGGAGTGTTCCCTGGGCCCTGAAGAGAAGGTTTTGATGGGTCTCTGTGTTTGGTCCCATTTACTGCAGGAGTGACCTTCTCTGATGATAAATGCAAGAGACACTGACATTTGAGTAGAGCAGACTGTTCTTAGGAGTCATTTTATGCCTATGTCCCTTTAACAGACCAGAAGTTCTTTTTATTTTTCCCTAATTCCTTCACCAATCTTGTCTCAGGCTCTTTGCCAATACATCGGAGTCCAGAATGGGTACAATCTCACAAAGTGGACATAAAGTCCAGTTATATATTGATTAGTTAAATTCACAAGATCACAATCACACCAGAAAATATTACAGGCAGATCACTATTGTATATCAAAGAGTTTGTTGCTGTCTTGGTTTGTACTGGAATTCCTTCTTGGGCATCACGCAGAGTACCTTGGAGTAAAATGAACACTAATCATTGTGAAAGCAACTCAAGGAAACCACCAGCCAGAGCTCTCATGTTTAATTACTTGTGTAGATGTTATTTTCAACAATAGGGCCTAGAACACCCTGCATCTCTGGGTCCACAGGTACAGGCACATCTATGTCGAGCTGTGTCCTGTTCCTCAACCTCCATTATCTGGCCACCAATCCACCTGCATTCCACAAGTCTGACAGTCCATGAATATTCAGGTTAGACCCTCCCTCCCATCAAATACCTTGTATTCTTGGGTCCCCTGAGATATGCACAATGACCTCAAACTGTGTGCTACCCCCCAACTCCTTTGTCTGGCCACTCCACACATGTTCACCAAACTTGACACTCCAGAAGCATCCAGGTTAGACCTTCTCATACAGATCCCTGACCAGGGAAATATGGCAACTCCATAACACAGCTATCTTACTACAGCAAGCCATGGATATACTGACACACAGAAGCACAACAAATGTAGGCAATTCCAATCTTATAAAGATGATAGAGGACTTTAAAAAGAGGAAGTAAACAAATCTAATAAAGACACACAGGAAAATACAATTAATTATGTGAAGAGATAAAGAGGAAATGATTAAATCCCTTAAAGAAATACAAGAAAAGAGAAGTAAATGGGTGAAGGATATGAATAAAATTGTTTAACACCTGAAATTGGAAGTAGGAACAATAAAGAAAACATAAAATATTGGAATCCTGAAGATAGAAAACTTACAGAAGAGGAAGGGAGAACAGCAGATTAAAAAAGATAGAAGAATCTCAGACATCTAAAATACCATAGAAGGAACTGATACATCAGTCAAAGAAACTGTTAAATCTAAAAAGTTCCTCACAAAGCTCCCATGAAATCTGAAACACACATGGAAAGGGGTGAGCTGGCCCTGCCCTGAAGGAATGGGTATGGGAGAGCAGGCCCTGTCATGATGACATGGGAGTGGATGAGCTGGCCCTGCCCTCAGGACATGGGAGCAAGAGAGTGGGCTCTTCCCTGAGGACACACGAGCAGGCCCTGATCCAGGGCTTTGAGTGGACCTCATCCCACAACCGAGATGTCCCTCAATCGAAGAATGTGGTACTTTTTCACAATGGAATACTATTCAGCCATTAAGAACAAGGAAATCTTGAGTTTTGCTGGCAAATGAATGGAATTAGAAATGATCGTCCTAAGTGAGATAACCCAGACCCAAAAAGACACACAGGGTATATACTCACTCATATGTGGATTTTAAAACAACATAGACAGCCTAGGAGAGACTCCTCCCAGAAGACTACAGGGACAGTTACAGAGACTTAAAGTTGGACACTGGACAGAGTCCTGAGTGTGTAGAGTGGCCCAGTCAGGCTACAGAGGAAGAGGTCATATATAGCACATGGGATAGTAGATAAACTAAGATCAGATGTTAGGGGAGTAAGCTCCCTTATCTAAGGACTAGGGGAGGGAGGGAAAGAGAATGAGAGAGGGGATGGGATCAGGGGTAGATGAGGGAGGGGGTGGGATCAGGAGGGGATGAGAGAGAGGGCCACATTTGAGATGTAAAGAACTCAAACTACAGAACAAGCAGGCAATTTACATTCCTAATCCCACTACATGGGAATAGTTCTGAGACTGGCAGAGATATAAATGTAAAGGCTTAGAGAGGCCTCGTGTGGATCACAGATTCTCTGTGACTTAACATTAGAGGCCACTACTAGTAAGGCAAGAAGGAAGATTTGTGGGGGATTCAAGATGGCGGCGAGCAGTGTGAACCGTGTTTGGAAGCTCCAGTGAACAGTTCGGGGAATTGCACAGATTTCTGAGCCAGGAACACCAAGATCCCGACACCACGACAACAGGAGTGCTCCACGGTTTGGAAGGACCAGGGTGCGGAGGACCTGCAGGCCCCTATACATGGGAGGAGTGCGGATTTTCTCGGATCAGAGCAGCGGCGGCACAAGCGACATCAGCGGCACCAGCAGCAGCGACTGAGGTTTGGAGCTCAGAGCCTCCCAGTGGAGGCGGTTAGTGTGGTGGCTGGTGGGAGTTGCTGTGAGAGAGGGGACACTGGACAGGATCTGGGTCACGTGGTGCCTTGTGACCCAAACTGGACTTGGCGGACAGTTCAACCCCAGAGTCCAGGGTATAGCTCAGGGCGCAGTGCTGTGGAGACGCTGACTCAGCGCAGCAGGCAATTCTGCCCAAGGCAACAGCTTAGCGCAGCCATGGATCCCCTGCTGTGACGCAGGCTGGGCAGAGCACTCAGGTCCACCGAAGGCGCCATCTCAGCGCAGCCGCAGTTCACAGGCTGTGATGCAGGCTGGGCTGAGTGCTCAGTTCCACCCTAGGCACCATCTCAGCACAGCCACAGTTCACCTGCTGTGATGCAGGCTGGGCAGAGCGCTCAGGTCCACCGAAGGCCCCATCTCAGCACAGCTGCAGTTCACCTGCTGTGACACAGGCTGGGCAGACAGCTCAGTCCCACTGAAGGCACCATCTCAGCGCAGCCACAGTTCACCTGCTGTGATGCCAGCTGGGCAGAGAGCTTAGTCCCACCAGAGGGGCTAGCGCACAACAACGAGCAGTTCTGCTTAAGACACTAGCTCTCCTCAGAGGGCAGTTTTGGGGTGCTGACGCAGGCTGAGGTCAGCACACAGATTCAGCCCAGAGGACCTAGCTGGACTTGCCGGGCATATTAGGCCCAGAGATTCTTCCTGAGCTGTGCACACAGGCTCGGCGGCCCCAAGAATCTGGCTGGACTATGCACGCAGTATAGGCCCAGTGTCCCGGGCTGAATTCAGCGTGCAGTGTGGGTCCATAGTCCCTGGCTGAGCTCAGTGCACAATTCTGCCCCAGACACTCGGGTAGAGCTCGGCGTGCAGCTTAGGGCCAGAGTCCCTAACCGTGCTTGGCAGACAGATTGGGCCCAGAGTCTTTAGTAGAGCTTTTGGTATAGTCCCGGCTCTAAGACTCTGGTTGGACACTGTGTGCAGTTTGAATCCAGAATTCCTGGCAGAGCTGCACGGATGTTTCGGGCATGAGTCAATAACTGACAACAGCAAGCAGTTTGGCCAAACACCCCTAGCTGAGCTTGGTGCGCAGTCCCAGCCCGAAAATTCTGGCTGGACTCTGTGTGCATTTTGATCCCAGAATTCCTAGCTGAGCTCGGCAGATGGTTCAGGCCCTGAGATTCTACCTGAGCTCGGAGGGTAGTTTGAGACCAGTGTCGTTGCCTGGACTTGGCAGTGAACCCAGAAGGCTGTGGATACCTTGGCCTGTCCCAACGTTCATCCCGAGACCCAGAGCAATTGCAGGACCCACAGCACAGGGGAGCTGAGGATCACTGGCTGTGAGAGCCCAAAATGTCAGGGCTAACCTCCTGCCATCCACAACAGTGAAACATCAGAGCTCCCAACCTACGGAAATCATGAGAAAACAAGTGAATCTATCATCAGACTCCCTCCATCCAACACGGGAAGCTACCCAACCAAAACAAAGCTGGCAAGATATCTAAAGGACAGCGTAAAGGCATACGCAAAAACCCCAAAACAACATGGCGTCGCCAGTTTCCAGCTATCCCAAAGAAAACAACCCAGAGAGCTCAAATACAACAGAAATACAAGAAAATGCCCTCAAATCCTTAATAAGGAGCATGTTAATGGAGGAAACAAACAAAATTCGTAATCAAATACAGGAAGAAGCAGCCAAACAGGTGAGAGACATAAAAGAAGCACATAGAGTGGAACTGGAAAAATTTCTGGAAAATGCAAATAACCAGATGTAAGAAATAAATAAAACGGTTCAAGCTCTGAAGACCTATAAAGAGGCAATGGAAGAAACTCAGGAATATACAAAAAATCAAGTGAAAGAAATAAAAAAGTCAGTTCAAGATCTGAAGATGAAAATGGATTCAATGATAAACACACAGACAGAAGAAAAACGAGAACGTGAGACCTCAGGGAAGAAGGCAAGCAACACAGAGGTGAGCTTTTCTAACAGAATCCAAGAGACAGAAGAACGAATCTCAGGTCTAGAAGATACCATCACAGATCTTGAAGCAACCGTTAAAGAAAATGCCAAAACTGGAAAAATCCTGATACAAAACATCCAAGAAATTCAGGACACCATGAAAAGAAGAAATCTGAGGATAATAGGCATTGAAGAAAGAGAAGATATCAGACTCCAAGGCCCAGAAACTATTCTCAACAAAATTATAGAAGAAAATTTCCCCAACCTAAAGAAAGAGATACCTATAAACATTCAAGAGGCCTACAGAACACCAAATAGAATTGACCAGAAAAGGAAAACTGCCCATCACATAATAATCAAAACACAAAACATACAGAAATGTGTGGGAAAGATTAAGCTTTGTCACACAGAACAAAGAAAAAATATTAAAAGCTGCAAGGGAAAAGGGCCAAATAACACTCAATGGCAAACCTATTAGAATTACACCAGACTTCTCAGCAGAGACCATAAAAGCCAGAAGAGCCTGGACAGAGATCCTGCAAACTCTGAGAGACCACAGATGCCAGGCCAGACTACTTTACCCAGCAAAACTATCAATAACCATTGATGGAGAAAACAAAATATTCCATGACAAAAACAAATTCAAACAGTACCTATCCACAAACCCAGCTTTACAGAAGGTACTAGAAGGAAAACTCCATCCCAACGGGTCAAGCTACAACCAAAACTACTCAGGAAATAGGTAACTATACCATGGCAAAAAAACAGCTACACAAACACTCAATTGGAAACAACATCAAAATTGAGACTCTTAACAGTCACTGGTCGTTAATATCTCTCAACATCAATGGTCTCAATTCTCCAATAAAAAGACATAGACTAACTGAATGGGTGCATAAAGAAGATCCAACATTCTTCTGCATTCAAGAAACACATCTCACTTATAATGATAGGCACTACCTCAGGGTAAAAGGTTGGAAAAAAATATTCCAAGCAAATGGTCACAAGATGCAAGCAGGTGTAGCCATTTTAATATCAAACAGATAGACTTTCAATCAAAATTAATCAAAAGGGATGCAGAAGGACACTTCATACTCATCAAAGGTAAAGTCAACCAAGATGACATCACAATTCTGAACATCTATGCTCCCAATACAAGGGCACCCACATTTGTAAAAGATCTGCTGAAAAAACTTAAACCACACATCGATCACCACACAATAATAGTGGGAGACTTCAACATCCTACTCTCATTGAAACAGAAACTAAGCCGAGAAATAACATCATTAACCAAAGCCATGGGTAAAATGAATCTAACAGATATCTATAGAACCTTTCACCCAAACAAGAAAGAATATACCTTCTTCTCTGCACCCCATGGATCCTTCTCGAAAATTGATCACATTGTAGGTCACTTAGGTCACAAAGCAGGCCTCAACAGATACAAGAGGATTGAAATAATACCTTGTATCTTATCAGATCACCATGCTCTTAGGCTGCAATTCAACAACAACAGAAACAACAAAAAGCTTAAACGTACGTAGAAACTAAACAACGCTCTGCTAAATGACACATGGGTCAGGGAAGAAATAAAGAAAGAAATCAAGAGTTTCTGAAATTCAATGAAAATGAGGGAAAAACATACCCAAATTTGTGGGATACATTGAAAGCAGTGTTAAGAGGAAAATTCATAGCACTAAGTGCCTTTAAAAAGAAATTGGAAACATCGCACATAAGCAACTTAACATAACAGCTGGAAGCCATAGAAAAAAAAGAAGCAGAAACACCCAAAAGGAGTAGACGTCTGGAAATAATCAAACTCAGGGCTGAAATTAACAAATTAGAAACTAAAAAAACAGTCCAAAGAATCAACAAAACCAAAAGCTGGTTCTTTGAGAAAATCAATAAGATAGACAGACCATTAGCCAAACTAACTAAAAGGCAGAGAGACAGTATTGAAATCAACAAAATCAGAAATGAAAAGGGAGACATAACAACAGACACTGAAGAAATACAAAGAATTATAAGATCCTACTTTGAAGGCATATATGCCACAAAATTTGAAAATCTAAGGGAAATGGACGATTTTCTTGATAAATTTCACTTGCCAAAGTTGAGTGAAGAACAGATAAACAAGCTGAATAGTCCCATTTCCCCTACAGAAATAGAAGTAATCATTGATAGTCTCCCAACCAAAAAAATCCCAGGGTCAGATGGTTTCAGTGCAGAATTCTACCAGACCTTCAAAGATGAGCAAATACCGATACTCTTCAAGCTACTCCAAAACATAGATTTGGATGGAACATTACCAAATTCATTCTATGAGGCCATAGTCACGTTGATACCTAAACCTCACAAAGACTCAACAAAGAAAGAGAATTTCAGACCAATTTCTCTTATGAACATCAATGCAAAAATACTAAATAAAATTCTTGCAAAACGAATACAAGAACACATAAAGGATATCATTTATCATGACCAAGTAGGCTTCATTCCAGGCATGCAGGGATAGTTTAATATATGGAAATCCATCAATGTAATCCACCATATAAACAAACTGAAAATAAAAAACCACATGATCATCTCTTTAGATGCAGAGAAAGCATTTGATAAAATCCAACAGCCATTCATGATAAAGTTTTAGAGAGACCGGGGATACAAGGCACTTTCCTCCAAATAATAAAGGCTATATACAGCAAAACTATAGCCAGAATCAAAGTAAATGGTGAGATACTCAAGGAAATTCCTCTAAATTTGGGAACTAGGCAAGGATGCCCACTCTCTCTGTATCTTTTCATTATAGTACTCAAAGTTCTAGCCAGAGCAATAAGACAATAAAAGGAGATCAAGGTTATCCAAATGGGAAAGGAGGAAGTCAAACTATCTCTATTTGCAGATGATATGATAGTGTACATAAGTGACCCTCAAAATTCCCCCAGAGAACCCCTACAGCTGATAATCACTTTCAGCAATTTGGCTGGATACAAAATTAACTCAAAAAAGTCTGTTGCCTTCCTATACACAAATGACAAGCTTGCAGAGGAAGAAATTAGGAAAGCCATAAACTTCACATTAGCTACAAGCAATATAAAATATCTAGGAGTTACTTTAACTAAGCAAGTGAAGGACTTGTTTGAAAAAATTTCAAAACTCTGAAGAAAGAGATTGAAGATGACATGAGAAGTTGGAAGGATCTTCCTTACACATGGATAAGGAGAATTAACATAGTAAAAATGGCCATCCTACCAAAAGCAATCTACAGATTCAATGCAATCTCTATTAAAATACCTACACAATTTTTTAAAGACATTGAAAGTTCAATTCTGAACTTCATATGGAAAAACAAAAAACCCAGAATAGCAAAACCGATCTTGTACAATAAAAGGTGCTGCAGAGGAATCTCCATATCTGATTTCAAATTGCACTATGAAGCAATAGTAATTAAAACAGCATAGTACAGGCACAGCAACAGGCTGATTGATCAGTGGAATCGAATAGAAGACCCAGATATGAATTCACACACATATGGTCAGTTGATTTTTGACAAAGAAGCCAAATCCATTCAATGGAAAAAGGATAGCATCTTCAACAAATGGTTCTGGTCTAACTGGAGGTCTCTGTGTAAAAAAATGCAACTGGACCCATATTTGTCACCTTGCAAAAAACTCAAACCCAAGTGGATTAAAGACCCCAACATAAAACCAGAGACACTAAGTCAGTTAGAAGAAAAATTGGGGAAGAGCCTAGAACATATTGGCACAGGAGACAACTTCCTGAACAGAACACCAACAACCCAGTCCTTAATGTCAACAATTAATAAATGGGACCTCATGAGGCTGAGAAGCTTCTGTAAGGCTAGAGACACTGTCAAGAGAACAAAGCGACAGCCTACTGACTAGGAAAAGATATTCACCAACCCTACATCTGAAAAAGGTCTAATATCCAAAATATATAAAGAACTCAAGAAATTAAACACCACCAAACCAAATAACCCAATTGAGAAATGGGGCTTGGAACAAAACAGAGAATTCTCAACAGAAGAATATCAAATGGCTGAAAACACTTAAAGAAATGCTCAACCTCCTTAGTCATCAGGGAAATGCAAATCAAAACAACTCTGAGATTCCATATTATACCCATCAGAATGGCTAAGATCAAAAACTCAAGCGACACCACATGCTGGAGAGGATGTGGGGAGAGAGGAACACTCCTTCATTGCTGGTGGGAATAAATCTAGTACAACCACTTTGGAAATCTATCTGGTGTTATCTCAGAAAACTGGCAGTAGGGCTTCCTCAAGACCCAGATATTCCACTCCTTGGAATATACCCAGAAGATGCACCAGCACACAACAAGAAAATTTGCTCAACCATGTTCATAGCAGCCTTATTCATAATAGCCAGATCATAGAAACAGCCTAAATGTCCCTCAGTAGAAGAATGGATAAAGAAACTGTGGTACATATTCACTATGGAATACTACTCAGCTATTAAAAACAAGGAATTCCTGAAATTTGTGGATAAATGGATTGAGCTAGAAATTATCATAATGAGTGAGTTAACCCAGAAACAGAAAGACTTAAATGGTATATACTCACTTATATCTGCATACTAGCCCAAGGGGCATGTCCCACGAAAGCCTTCCCTTACCAGGAAACTGGGACAGAGGGGAGGACATCCTATTGGGACTCTAGATGAGAGAAGCATTGGAGAATAGCAAAGTAGAAGGATCCAGTGGGTCCTAGAACCCTACAAGTAGAACATTATGATAGGCAGATTTGGGCCAAGGGGTCCCACTCAAACTAAGGCACTAGCCAGGGACAATACAGGCAGTAAACTTTAAACCCCTACCCGGACCTAGCCATTGGTCAGTACAGTCTCAACTCTTGAGTGGAGAGTGGAATATGACTTTCTCATGTACTCTGGTGCCTCACATTTGACCATGTCCCCTGGAGTGGGAGACCTGGTGCCACTCAGAGGAAGGATTGCAGGCCACCGTGAAGAGACTTGATACTCTATGAGCACATACAGGGGGAGGGTATCCCTCTCAGGAACAGTCATATGGGAGGGGAATAAGGGGAAAATGGGAGGGAGGGAAGAATGGGAGGATACTAGGGGTGGGATAACCATTGAGATGTAACAAGAATAAATTATTTAAATAAAAAATGAATGAATTAATTTAAAAAAAGAAAGAAAAAAATCAAACATCCTTCCTGTTTAAAGTCTTGGAGAGATCAATGATACAAGGCACATACCTATAGACAATAAATGCAATAAACAACAGCCAATAGCCGACACCAAGTAAAATGGTGGGAAACTTCATACAATTCCACTAAAATCATGGACAAAGCAATGCTACCCAGTCTCTTATTATCTATTCATTATAATTACTTGCAGCTCTAGCTATAGCAATGAGAAAGCTTAAGGAGATACAAATTGGAAAGGAAGGAAGAAATAAAAGTATTGATATTCACAGATCAAAAACTCAAGTAATAACACAAACTGGCTATGATCGAGAGCAAGGGTAACACTACTCCATTGATGGTGGTGGTGCAAATTTGTACAATCACTTTGAAAACCAGTTTGTCGCTTTTTCAGTAAATTTGCAATAGTTCTACCTCAAGACCCAGCTATACCACTCCTGGGTATATACCCAAAAGATGCTCCAACAAGGACACTTACTTCACTACATTCATAGCAGCTTTACTCATAAAAGCCAGAAACTAGAAACAACTCAGATGTCCATCAACTAAAAAAGGGATAAAGAAACTGGTATATTTATATAGTGGAATACTACTCAGCTATTAAAAGCAAGAACATCATAACACTTGCAGGCAAATGGATAGAACTAAAAAAAATCATCCTGAGTGGGTTGACCAAGACCCAGAAAAACACCCATGATGTGTACTCACTTATAAGTGAATATTAGCCATAAAGTACAAGATAATAATGGTACAATCCACACACCCAAAGAAGGGAAGTAACAAGGAGGTCCCAACAGAGGATGCTTGAATCTCACACATTAGGGGAAATAAAATAAGTGTCTAAAGTTGGTAGAGAGAGAGAACTAGGTATAGGAGGTAATAAGGTGTGAAACTTGGGTGATATCAGATGTGGAGAGAGGACACCAAGTGAGCTGGGAGCGAGAAGAAAAATCAGGAAGGTAATATCTGGCATGGGGGAGGATCCCAGGAGTCTGTGGTGTTGACTCTAGCTGAAACTCTTAGCAACCAGCATATGGTGCCTGAAGTAGCCACCTCCTGTACCTATATGGCACTGCTAATGGAGGTATGGAAGCATAAACCCACCTTTGCCCCACATTTTTACCTGCCTACAAAAAGTATATGTTTAAAGACGGAGCAGAGATTGAGGGGATGCCCAACCAATGATTCGTTGAACTAGGGATAGAGCCAACCCCTGTTACTATTAGTGATACTGTACTATGATTGCAGACAGAAGCTTAGCATTCCTGCCTCCTAAGACGCAGCACCTAAAGGCTGATGGAAAGACAGCCAAACAATTAGAAGAGCTCAGGGGGGTCTTGCAGAAAGTGGGAGGGAGGACTGAGGGAGCCAGAAGAGTCAAGGACACCACAAGAAAACATACAGAGTAAACTAACCTGGGCCCATGGGGGTTCACAGAGACTGAATCACCATCCAAAGAACACACAAGGGCTGGACTTAGCCCCCCTGCACATATGTAGCAGATTGTACATTGTTCTTCATGTGGGTCCCCAAACAATTAGAACAGGAGTTGTCTCTGACTCTGTTCCCTGCCTTGGATCTCTTTCACATAGCTCTGCTGCCTTATCTGGTCCCAGAAAGAGAGGATGCTCTTAGTACTGCTGTGACTTGTGATACAAGGGTAGATTGGTACTCATGGGGAGGGAGGATGTGGGTGAGAGTGGAGCTGGGACGGGGCTCTAATCAGGCTCTAATTTGATTAAGAAATTAATTAATGTAAAAATAAGAAAGTAAAAGTCAATTTTCTTTTCTCATACAATATATCATGGTTACAGTTTCCCTTCCCTCTACTAATCCTGGTTGCTCCCTTCCACTCCAATCTGCATCTACTGCCTTTCTGCCTCTCAGTAGAAAAGAACATCCTTCTAAGAGGAAAAAAACTAAGAAAAATAACTATAATAAGAAAAAACAAAAACCATCACATTGTCCAAGAAGTTGGACAAGGCAAATCAAGGAAAAGGAAAAAGCCCCAAGAGGAGGAACAGGAATCAGAGATCCGTTTGTTCATACACTCAGAGTCTTATAAAAATAAATTTAACGACAAATATTGAGACCTAATCTAGCCATTATACAGGAAGAGAGACCTTGGAACACACAGCTTTAAATGGGATGCCTCAATCAGATCCACCCCTCTGAGCTCAGAGAAACACACAGATAACATGTGTTGAAAAATGAAAGAGCCAGAGGAAATGAAGGACACCTGGAAAACAAGGCCCTCTACATCAACTGTACAAGGTCATGTGAACTCACAGAAACTGAAGGAGCAAGCACAGAGCAGCCACAAGTGTTCACCTAGTCCTGTCCATTTATATTAAAGCTTTCAGTTTAGCACCACATTTTTATCCATTTTTCCTTAAACAGACTTCTGGACTGTTTCTGTTTTGACTAATATCAATAGAACAGGAAAGAGTATGATGGAGAAAGTTTCTCTAGGAGTCTCTGCATGTATGATCAGGGGTAGTAGAGCCAGATATTGAGGTAGATCTATTCCCAGCTTCCAGTGCAACAGCCACACCAATTTCCACAGTGGCTTCACACAGTGGGGAGCTTTGCTGTGTGACGTGTCTGGGTACTTTAAAATGACTTCTACAGCATGTAACAGGCAACTCCTTGAATCAAGAACCTACAACTTGACGGATATCTCCCAAGTACATTGGAGAGTCCCATTCAATTCAGAGGCAAGAAAGGGAAGATCTCCCTGCCTTCTGATCATTCCTTGTCTTCTAGCTGGAGGAGACAGGCGGGTCTTTTATGAAGTCAATGGTATTTCAAACTCAACTTGTATTTATATTCAACATGGGCTTGAATGATCTCTAATATTGAATTGGCCAAAGGATTTCATGTCTACCTCAACATAATAAGCATCTGAGATCTCACCCATATTAAGCAGATGACTTCATATTATAAGGGGAAAGCAATCTGCTACAGGAACATGCAAACTTAATGTCTTGAGCTACAGAATCAAACCCTGAGATTATCAACTAACACAGGTGTCTTGGTGCTCAGTGATAGTTACCAATTTTTGTAAAATCAAAACATCTATAGAACAAGTGTGGGCTCTATATAACAAAAGAATACACCCAACAGACCATAGACACATTTGGTAGGTCACAATCATTCCTGCTCTTTTGATATTAGCCAAATGTGGAAATATTATAGAGGTCTGTCAATGGAAGAAAATGGATAAAAAATGTGGTATTAAACTGAAAGCTGTACTATATGTGGAGAGGACCAGGGGCATACATGTGTCTGTCCTGCACTGGCTGCTTCAGTTTCTCTGAGTTCATATGCCCTTTGCCCAGTGGATTGTGAGAGACAATGATGTGTCAATGTGTGTCCATGTTCTGTAAAAGCCTGAGACTGAAGGTCAGTACACAGAGACTAGAGGGGAAGTAAATTTGAGAACAGAAGACTGTACATAATCTTGAATCTATCCTTGATTAATATATACAATAAATTAGTTTTATTAAAATTGATTTAATAACATTTTACCAACTTAAAATAATTATGTTTCTGTGGCATTGCACTGTGACATAAATATATCTTACATTCTAGGAGACTGGAACTTCTAGGGGAAATGTACTCAGAGTTTAAAACACAAAGTCAAGTCACTTAAGACTATGAGAGAAGTTTTTGTTTAGTCAGATGTTATTTAGGAGAATTTGAATGGAAAAATTCATCTTATATTTTATTCAAAGCTACTCCATAAAAGTTTCAGTCACTTACAATACAGAGATATTTTTGTCACTATGCATTATTAGAGTGTTTCTTTTGTATTGCTTTATTATGAAAGAAACATGCTAATGGAGGTGGTTACTGGAGAAGAGATTGTCAAGTGAGATGTGCTGTAGGGGAAAATTCAATTAGCATCACTTTACTCATAGCTCTACCTTTGAAATGCTGACAAAGACCATATAGTACTGAGAGTAGGAGGCAGACAAATGGACACATGGAGCAATTATTTCTGAGCAAACCTCCAGGCTAATCTTTTCAGTCTTCTCAGTCCGCAGGCAGCTTCCTGCTCCTCCAGGGTTTCTGACACACTCATGAGGGCCCATTTGTTAATTGTTGGCCTTAAGGCCTGGGCTATTGGTGTTGTCTTCAGGAAGTTGTCTCTTGTGCCAATGTGGCAGGCTCTTCCTCACTTTTTATTCTAACAAATTTAGTGTCTCTGGTTTTATGTTGAGATCTTTCATCCACTTGAACTTGAGTTTTGTGCATGGTGACAAATATGGGTCTAATTGCATTTTTCTACATGTAAATATCCAGTTAAACCAACACCATTTGTTGAAGATGGTATCCTTTTTCCATTGAATAAATTTGGCTTCTTTGTTAAAAATCAAATGACCATATGTGTATGGATTCATTTCTGGGTCTTACATTCAATTCCATTTAGCTATTCTGGATTTTTTGTTTTTCCATATGAAGTTGAGAATTGACCCTTCAATGTCTTTTTAAAAAGTGTGTAAGTAATCTGATAAGGATTGCATTTAATCTGTAAATTGCTTTTGGTAAGATGGCCGTTTTTACTATGTTAATTCTCCTGATCTATGAACAAGGGAGATCCTTACATCTTCAGACATCATCTTCAATCTCTTTCTTCAGATATCTGCAGTTTTTTTTCAAACAAGTCCTTCACTTTCCTGGTTAGAGTAACTTCTAGATATTTTATATTGCTTGTGGCAAACGTGTGGTTTTCCTAATTTCTTCCTCTGCATGATTGTCATTTGTATAAAGGAAGGCTACTGACTTTTGTGAGTTAATTTATATCCACCCAATTCCCTAAATGTGTTTATCAGTTGTAGAAATTCTCTGGTTGAATTTTGGGGGTCACTTAGATATACTGTCATATCATCTGCAAATAGGGATAATTTGTCTTCCTCCTTTACCATTTGGATCCCTTTGTTCTCTGATTGTTGTCTTGTTGCTCTGGCTAGAACATCAAGAACTATATTGAAGAGATAAGGAGAATGTGAGCAGCCTTGTCTCATCCCTGATTATAGAGGAATTTCCTTGAGAATCTCTCCATTTAATTTGGTGTTGGCTTGCTGTATATAGTCTTTATAATGTTTAGGTATATGCCTTGTATTCCTAGTTTCTCCAAAAGTTTGAACGTAAATGGATGTTGAATTTTGTCAAATGCTTTTTATCCATCTAAGGAGATGATCATGTGGGTTTTTTTTCTTTCATTTTGTTTATATGGTAGATTACATTGATGGATTTCCAGATATTAAACCATCCGAGCATGACTGGATGAAGCCTACCTGGTCATGGTGAATGAAATCTTTGATATGTTTTTGTATTTATTTTGTAGGTATTTTATTGAGTATTTTTACATCTATGTTCATAAGAGAAATTGGTCTGAAATTCTTTTTTTGTTGGGTCTTTGTGGGGTTTAGGTATCAACATGACTATGGCCTCATAGAAAGAATTTGGTAATATTCCATCCATTTCTATCTTTTGGAATAGATTGGAGTATTAGTCCTTCTTTGAAGGTCTAGTAGAATTCTGCACTGAAACCATCAGGCCCTGGGCTTTTTTTCATTGGGAGACTATCAATGATTGCTTTTATTTCTATAGGATAGATAAGGCCGTTTAATTTGTTTATCTGATCTTGATTCTATTTTGGCAAGTAGAATCAATCAAGAAAATCA